>JAMKCH010014086.1:0-31589 GCA_023653785.1 Ophioderma brevispina
GAATTAAAACAATCCAGTCTGACCATGCACTATTTAAAAATCGCGCTAGGATATAACCGCTGGATGTTATGCGATACCGCCGGCATACATGCCATAGGAATTACACATTATGAAAGCGTCATGTGTGAAGGTGTTTGACGCTACTGTGCCGTCCGTATCGCATAACACGTATACATATTATCCCATATACACTAGCGCGAATTTCAAATAGTGCGTGGTCAGACAAAATGTTTTAATTCATTTTTATGGTTAGTATTATTCCGCTTTTTCACCAATTCTGTTTTTATTGAGCTGACAAATTTGTTTTTGCTGTTGGTAAATAAATACAGATGCAACCAGAGTATTGGTTGTGACTATGAGGTCGAGAAATTCGTCGAACCATAAATCAAGATATAATTATACCCAGAAACTGCATCCAGATTGGTTTTGAATAAAATACGCCATTTTATAGCCCAAGAGGAAACCATCAAGCATTATTTTCAAGTTTTGCTCACTCTCTGATATCATAACGATATCATCAGCACATATTAACGCGTCACATTAACACTATTGTGTGAAGAACGACATTTTCAAACATCTTGTCAATCGGGAATATTACACATCGTACTATGTCCAAGAAATCGGAATGCTTAAAAAATACTTTTCCACGACAACCCAACTTACCCCTCGTACTAAATATAACAAATATTAGGCCAGTGGGCAAACTCCTAACAGTGAATTCAGGTCACGTAGCGCGTCAGCTGCAGCCAATGGAATAACGCAGTGCCCATTTGAAGACGTGCAGCCTGCTTAGTATGTAGATCTTGTGAGTTCTGGTTACACGAGGTCAATCAGTATCAAAACTCAAGCTTCACTTAAATGTTCAAACATCCCAGCCGCATAAAATATCATAATTCCGTTCAGATATGATGAACGCGAAACTATAACAGCGCTAATTCCTGACGCTTGGCAGCACACGTTTGATCGTTATGTAGATATTTACACGGAAAGCTCGCGGTTTTGGACCGAATTTACATCACTCCAAAAGTCAATATATCTCAGGTATGCAATGACTGATTTACAACAAATAAGAAAGCTTATGATATGATATGATAAACTTTAATTAATGAAATCAAAGAACTTTCATAAATAATTATTTTGACGAAGAGATTAGTGTTCTTCTGATCGGAGTTTGCGCGGGATGTCTCGTTTTGCTAATGTATTTTTGCAACGATAAGCCTAAATAATTTGACCTTCAAATCGGGGTATACATGGAAAACTAATAAGTCTGCACAATCGAAACGCTAAGAAGAAATGAAAGACGTGTCATGGCGTCACTCTCAACTGCCGAGGAAACCAAAATACTGAGGCGGTTGACGATTTACTTTCATAATTATACGTGTATTCAATAAATAGAACTTAGTGTTTCCTGACCATATATAGTAAATTATCTTCGCTTATTAACAAACGTCTTTATTTTTATATTCACAAGAGAGTCTTATTGCATTAGCATTTTGTAGCTAAACAATAGTTATAGTTCAAGGAGCTTTGACGCTCACGTTTTCCTAGGTCCTCTGTAATGAGTTTATTTTTGGCGGGTTTACTTTATGAAAGAAACTAAAATAACCCGAGTTCATTAAACTGTTTTGAGCTAAATTTAAATGTCTTTTGGATTTTTTTAATCAAGTTTCTTCTATTCCCAAATAGGTAATGTCATTAAGCTTATTGGACACAAGTAAATTAATTGGCAACGGCCAACAGCGCATTTTATCAGGAAGAAAAGAGAAGCTTCTGGTGCCAGCTTCTGACGTTGATTGATCCATCTTGATTATAAAAGTACCGGCTTTTTTCACACCGTCTAGGATATCTTAATAAAATGTATGCATTAAAGGCTTTCAATAGGGTTGTTTAGAGTGATCACCTATTTTACGAAAACGAAAAGTAACGCTGATAAAAAAATCATTCCTACATGAGGCGGAACCGCAATGTTCGCATGCTTTTTTTGAGTGTGTGTGTTACACCAGTAACGCCAGGGAGAGAGTATAAGGAATAACGGAAGAAGGGAAGAAAACTAGCAAATTCGGGTCGGTCTCGAACCAGGGGCCTCTGATCCATGACCGGGGATACCATGCCACGACGGTCCAGCGATTTCGTGCTCATATGTGCATTCGTTTGATGACGCAATCGCTACATACGGGACTTTTCCCATTCAGTGCTGTGGGATTTTGTGGTCTAAGGGCCGATTTTGAAAATCTTTAAATAAATTTGGGATACTTATTTCTGATAATGATAAGGTCGGCAAATTGAATTCTTTCACACAGGTGATAAGCAGAAAGCAGAATAGCGATTATTAACTATATCATTCTTGGTACAAATCGTAATCAATTCGGAATTTTAGTACGAGTACAAGTCATTTAGACTTTTTTATGGAAGTCAATGTAATCCATTTTAACAAGTAAGGCCATTTATTGTTAACTAACCGTCGATTTTTGCCCAAACTGGTTACACGAGATGGTATAATACTTTTGCTCCTGAGTGAAATTTGGTACCTTATTCTCAATATAAATAAGTTTTATTAAAATCAACCTAAATCATCATCCATCATCAGCATCATCATCACCATCCTCATCATCAACATCATCTTCGTCGGGCGTCGATCATCATCGTCATCTTAACCGATAATCATCATCTATCATCCATCATCAATCATCGATCATCCATCATCACCATTTTCATTCATCATTTTCACCATTTTTCATTCAACAGTCACCATTTAATCATTCATCATTCATCCATCCATCGCCCGCGGGGGCCGGTCGCCGCCGCCAACCAACCCACCCAGACAGTGGCTATAGACATTTTAAAATGTCTGCAATTCTTTTAATATCCCCCCCTATTTTACACTTCACGAGATATCAGCCGTCAGCGGCTTCATGTGACCTCATCTGTTTCGAGTAATGGTATATATCTAAACGTCCTTTCGTTCCATTGTCTCGTTGACCACGTTGACAGGTGGTTTTTTATTATGTCCCATGCATTCCGTCGTATACATATTGTCAGGTATCATAGCTCTGCTTGAAGTATTTCTCTAGGAATCATGAGAATGGATCTATATATATATATATATCTATATATATATATCTATATATTATCTATATATATATATATATATATCTATTATATATATTTGAGAAATTTGAAGTGCTAATACCCTCTCCTGTGAATACTGTCATGAAGAAGTACTACAATTATGAGGAGCAATTAATGACAGCGCGAACGTACATTCTTACTCGCAAAAGAACTTTACTGTGGATAATGACCTCATCATCTACGCGAGTAGGTTGTGGGTTCGAGTCCATCCCCCGTAAAGTTCGTTTGCGATTAATAATGCTTCGTTCGCGCTGTCATAAAGTTCTCATATATATTATATTATATATATATGTTACCATATATTGATTTATCTCTATATATCTATAGAGATAGATCTACTATATATATATATATATATATATATCTCTAGATTATATATCCTATAGAGTCAGTGTCTAAAATTCACATTTACCCTGTCTCTCTTTACACATTAACTGATTGTGATCGTATAAAACTTGAACTATTACAAAATAACGCTGCATCATGGTAAAAAATAACAAGGGATCTTCGTATGTGCTTGAAAAATTTTGTTTGCGGCGCCCACAGCCAATGCCCATCCACTGCCCTATATAATTGAATTTATAATGTTCAAACCTCGTTGCTAAAAAAACCCACCTGCGGTCCCGTTTTACCTAACATTTCACCCGTTCGGTATTGTGATAAAGTGCATGGCCATGTAACGCGTTAGCGTTAACGAACATGACAAGAGACCAAAGTTTTTTATATTTAACGGCACCACGAACACACACTCTTCGTATAAATACATATGAAGAGCGCCGCTCATTACGGAATGGTGACCTTCATATTTGTGATACAAGCTTGGGAGATTCGGAAATTCTTCACTGTGTGTTCATGATGTTCGACAGACTTCTTAGACCATGTAGACCTCAGGATGGTCAAAATTAATAGGGGGCGCAATTATAATGGGAAAATCTGTATACGGTCGCGGAAGCTGAAAACAAATTTAATAAGACTTTTTCGTTTGTGAGTGTGGTGTTGTTTTTGTGTTAGTAACGTTGCGCCCATGAGTCAATTCCCGGAAATTGAGGGTTGAAAAAGCTAAATCCTAATAATTTGTAGATTATGCCCGATATAATGTGACTAGTGAGTGTACTATCTGTGTCGGTATTACTTAGCTCATTCCTGAACCACAGTGTCATCATGCAAGGTGACATTTAACTTTTAACTAAGGTGACTTGCATAGGCAATGAAGCTATGTTCGGCATGAACCAGTTGAATTGGAAATGCCATGGAGGATTGATTGCTGTCCAGAATTATGCGCGGACGGTTTTGATTAAGAAGGGTCAATTTCGGCGCTGTCAAGCATGGTTTGCATGACACGTACATGTACCACAGATTTACTGCATTCGTTGTGTGTATACTGCAACGCGGTGGCATTTGAACTTAGGTCAGTCAGGAATGCACTACACATGCGTGAAGTTCCGTCTGTGACTACGCGGTGACTATTCACTAGAATCTTTATACAGGCTTCATAGAGAGGTTTGCTTGTGGACACATTAACAAACACGTCCCTTCGATCAATCCCTTAAACATGTTCCTGTAGAATTCAACAGCTTCAACCAGGCATGGTACGTTAGTCCTGTGCTTTCAACATATAAAAGCATGGACAGGTACAAAATGATACCAAACAGTGATGCACTCGCCGCCAACAAGCAAAACAATTTATCTATCTAATTATGTTGTTTTTTAAAAAATAGAAATGACTGTAACATGTGGAATCATTCCGTGCTCAATGATTACCCCTTACCTCCCACCAGTGCCGGACATCCAACCTTCTTCCTTTCTCCCCTCCTCGCTTCCACCCACTCACTCACCGCGCCTATTTCTCATGCTCCATCTTTTCTTTCTTGGAAAACACTAACCGCCACCAGTCAGGTCAACCGGCCTGACGACCTACCATTTAGTCCAGTCAAAATAGGATTTGAACCCAAACAAACAATTGCAACAGACCGCTTTGTGTTCATTCAACTTGGATAGCGAACAAAACAACATATCAAAAGTTTACCAAAAGCGAGTAAGTGGAACGCGCCTAATTTGCATATTCAAAATGCCGGCCATTTAAACAATTTTGCTTATATTTTGGGGATCTAAGATTGGTATAAACTTCAGGTTTGGGGTACATCTACCTATGTTTTGGGGTAAAGGATTCATGTATAACATTATTTATATCATTGCCATGGGTCATTGCCTTCTTGCCTAATTTTCATAAAACAAATGCGGCCATTTTGAAACCATTTTGTATATATCTTGGGATCTGAACTGACCACGCTTCATTTGGTATCTATGCCCATATTATTGGAGTCAAGAATTCCTCCATGTGATTTGACATACAGTCAAAATGGCAGCCATGCACTTTAAACCTTCCAACTGTCAAATCTCAGTAATGAGCAGTTTTGAGAGGCTCATTTGCTATGGTTCTACCTCCAATTTCAATCATGAGCAAACTGATCAATATTAGTACCATAAGGCATTTATCACACCCTCCTCATCCTCATAACTTAGAAATGGTTGCCATTTCCAACTACAATGACCTATATCTCCAAGTCTGAATTGCGATAATGGGAAAGTTCACAACATTGGCAAATGCACGGGCCCTAAATATCTTATCTACATATTATTTGAATTTTTAGGATTATATGGCACTCCAGTCATTTAATTGACGACGTCTTAGTTGGCAATAACGTCTATAGCCCTAACAGTCCGTAGAGTATGTTTTATTCAGCAGGTCTTCTTCAGTTTCTCAAAATCCTGGATCCATGGGCACCATTTGAAACATGTCTGACCACTGAATGATTTACCCAGGCTAAATAAGATCAAACAATAAAATAAAATAAAATAAGACCACGCTGCTGACAATTAATACACACCTAAAAACACTTCTCATCCTTTGGTAAACTGAAGACCATTTTTCTCTGCAGGTACATCTTTGCATGCTGTTGCAAGCTAGCTGTTTTGCATTAATTTGCACCTTATTATCTTAAGTAGGTTTTTATGGGTTGTCCTTTATCATAACTAAAATGTGTGGAGTGTATTAAACGATTACCTACAGAAGTAATATAGATTCCTCCTAATAGATTGCAAGTGGATGCCTGCAAATAATTAGACGTTAAGAGACCATTAAAATGGGTAACTTAATTGCAATTTGTTCTAAATATTAATGGACCATTGTGTTTTAGTGAATAAATTCAACAGTGCCGCCTTGGCACCCTTAGGTAATTCGAATTACTGAGGTCACAGTTCCTAAGGTCCAAAGGGGTTCAAAGATAACAATCTTTTGTATATGGGTCAAATTTTAAAGTGCCTTATTGTAACATAAGAAATATCCTCATTATATTCATCTTGCAAACAGTATAGGATTGCTATAGACCCGAGCACATGTGTTACGTTTTCATGTTATGACCTAAATAGGGTTTAAGGGCCACATTGTTTTAAGTTGCACCATTTGTACTTCAAGTGACTGACTCGTAATATATAGCAAACTATAACCTTTTTCAAAATCTTTGTGTCAAAACAGATAACATGCGACTACTTTTCATTGCGCAGGATATTTTGAAAATTTGACCTACACTCATTACTTAACGCATCGTCTTCATGCCAATCATCATTGACTTTTACTTCTTGGGTACCTAAGGAGAATTTTGGT
Organism: Ophioderma brevispina; assembly: GCA_023653785.1. Taxonomy (NCBI): domain Eukaryota; kingdom Metazoa; phylum Echinodermata; class Ophiuroidea; order Amphilepidida; family Ophiodermatidae; genus Ophioderma; species Ophioderma brevispina. The sequence goes on from JAMKCH010014086.1 coordinate 6,794, forward strand.
GATATTTCATTATACTTTATGTATGCATTTGGGGAATGTAATCTCTGTACTGGGACCTGGACCTTCAATGCCTCACATTAAGTTAAGGTCAACTAGACACGTCTTATCCGTTCATAAAAAAATTTCATTACAGTAACGCAACTTTACACACCCATACTCTCGTCTTCAATGAGGCCGCCTCTCGACTATTAATACAAATTTTGAGATAAAGCGGCATAACATGCCAATTGTGTAAAGAGAGAGCGTCAAAAAAAGCACTCATAACAACATGATAGAAGAGGTCCTTTTAAAATGGGTTTTTGTTAAAATTTGGTTGTCAAAAACGCATAATTGAGAGGTTCGGAGAGATATAATTTAAAAACCGTGGTTACACTAATAAAAGTCCTTAATTTAAATAGGATAGTGAAACAGGAATGGTAGAATGTTAATTTATTGCGGTGGTGAATTGCTCTCTAAGAAAGTATTCTCAAATATGACAAAAGGCAATTGAGATTCATTTGAAGAGGAAAGATAATAACGCAAAAATGTGGGTCAAGTTTGATGCTCCAAACGCGGATAAAAATATGTATATTTTAAAAACAATTTCTCGCCTATTTTCAGATTTAGCAGGGAAATCTACATGTTTTATGTATTTTTTTTTCCAATGGCGAGAAATCACTGATAAGTTTTTGGGCTGAGTAGCCCCATTTTTCTTTCCCCTGAGTTCCTGCTTAGGTAATTGTATTTTGTATCATTAGTATCTCAATAGTATTATTATTATTATTATTACGTCTGAGGCAATCGTTTGAATACAATAGACTAAATGCACATAACTAAATTATTGACTGTTAGCTCTGCCTGTCTCGTGTCCCGAGAATAGTCAAATAAAGTAGACTTGAATAAATAACCCATTTGTATAAATTGCTCTTATTTTTAAATTCTTGATCCATTTTGAATTCATACATACAGTTTACAGCAATGATAAACCAATGATATAATTAATGTTAAAAACGGAATTTCTTGATCTGGAAAACTTGGGGGAAAAAACCAAAAAGAACACCTTTACCATTTTCGATCCCAGAATATAGTAAAACGAGGTTCCAAAATGGCAGCCATTTTAATTTATGTAAATTAGGAAGAATAAATAACCAATTGTAGAAATAATATGATAATTGAATTCCTGGACCCCTAAAACATGGGCATAGACACCATAATTAGTCTGTACAAATCTCAGATCAGATATTGGCAAAATCAGTTTGAATGGCGGCCATATTGCAGAATGTATGCAAGTTAGACATTGTTCCACTCTCCGATTTTGGTAAACTTTGATATGCTGTTTTGTAGCCTATAACTCCAGTTACATACCAGTAAAGGCGTTTTCCTGTTGCAATTTGTTTTGGGTTACCCCTTATTATTCATATTTTGACGGGACTATTGTACCACCAACCAAACCAGTAAAGACAACCCAAATAACAAAGCGTGTTATGCAACGAATCTTCTACGTGGCAGCTTATTTTGTCTTATAACCAGTTAGCTCTTACGCACCACAGTACTCGTGTTTTGAGTTTGTTATGCTTGGTAACGATAACAGAGTGCCTGTTATTGTGCGCAGAAGATATTAATAGTGTGACCATCAAAAGACGTTTATAGATGCGAGGAATTAAAAATATATAATGTTGTTGACATGGACACACAACCAATAATGATCATAACAATATTGTGGGATGACTCCTGATGTTACTGCGTTGTTATGAAAGCCCCGTAAAATAGAGTTACCGTCATGGATTACTAGTCTAGGACGTTTTGTTGCAATTTGAGAGGTTGCCTTTTTTTTGCCTATATTTTGGTTAAACTTTTTTATTATCTTGTAGAATAGGTCCTGAGAAACCCAAAAGTATTAGCGTACATTTTTTTCGATGTGCAAGGGGGGTAAGCCAGCAGTTTCAAAATGGGCCGACATTTTTCATATTTTGCTTATTTTTGACTAATATTCCAAGTTTTATGAAGGTTTAAAGATTTTATTTCATGTGTTATTCACCTAATATCAATGAGGATAACATTAAATAACTTTCGATAACTCTTGATAATCATTCCGTTTGTGCGCACAAAAATGCAAATGGCCGCCCATTTGATATAGTTTGGTTTTTTGAGTTTATTATGGCTATACTTCACTTTTTTAAGTATTTTTATGTATTAATGATTATTACACATATATTTAGTATCAAAAAATAAATTTAAGTCATATTGCATTCTTGCATAGGGAAATTTTTGTTCGAAATATCCGCCATTTATTTTTAAGTGTTCTTCTTTTCTTACCATCAGCTAGCATAATAAATGGATACAAAAACGAACAGTGGCAATTCCAGGGCGCTTGGGGCCATTTTCCCTCGCCTTTTTTTCTTTACCCCCAGTTTCCCTCCCCCTCCCCAATCGAAAGAAACATGACAGATTTTTTGCAAAAATCAGCGATTGGGGCAAAATTGGTAAAAATCTCAAAATGTTTGATATTATTTGCCTACTTCCAGAATTTCACTGTTGCCAACCCAAAAAAATTCAATTTGCCCCCCACCCCCCTCCAGAAAAGAGTCTGGCACCGCCACTTTAAACGACACCGCAAACACAAATGACCATAAAATCTAATACAAACATAATTAACGACTGAAGTCACATGCCGTGCAGGCTCTTGCAAACTTGGCAGTCAATGGACTATGGCTTGAGATGCCCTGATAGGTGGAAATTTGTCACCTTTACCTTAATTGGTAGTTGAATTGGTAAGTTGATATTGTATTATGTAATGATGACGTAACAAGGATTTATATGGCAACATCGTCCAACATAACCCAATAGTCAAAGATTATGGCTAAATAATTCGAATAATCTTTCAGGTTTCATTCTCAACTAACTATGAACCTGAACATACACTATACAAGACCAACCATAAATTCAATAATTGTACTTGAAGGATTCTTTATCGTGTCCCAACACAGTGGTTCTCAATATGGATTATCGAGATGGGTGCAATGCCTTGCTGCTCACTGAATTCCGCAAGTCCTTGTCTGTGCATTGTTGCTCCAACAGTGTACAGACCAAGAGATATTTCATTGTTGTGAAGCTGTTCCCGAACACAGTATCCGCTTCCAGGTAGCCCCACTTCTGCAAAGAAACTTTAGATCGGCCAATTCCTGGTTCTCACTATGTTTGAGGCAACGCCATCCAGCTCATGAGGAGTCAGTTCCAGGCGGATGATACCCACCAGGTTCACTACGACATTACTTGGTGATACAAGTCTTTCTTTCCACAAGGCGACTCTCTTAAACTCCTAGAGACTGTTTAAGGGGAGGGACTTTGCTTAAGAAACTCTTCTCACCTCCCGCTCCTCCTCCCTCTCGCTCTCTCTTGGATTTAAGGCATTTAACGCTGGATTCTGTCTGAACATAGGGTGCTTCACATTAGATACTTGACACTAGCTCTTGCATCTCGCTACACTACGACATAGGTCTGGTGGAGAAATCGATGTATAAGTTCTCTCGCATTGGAGTTGGGCGAAGACATCCTGTTGATCGTCCGGTAGGAAGCTTTCCGCTGGATCAGCTTCTCAAGCTTCTTGGCATCATAGGTTATCTTTCCCATACAGACAAGCATACCTGCACATGATAGCACATGGGCACGTAGCCATCGACTTAGGGTTGTGGAACGAGCACCCCATCTTGTGCAGGTGAGTTTACTTTACTCTTCGGCTTTTTTGATTGGTCATTATAAGAGAGAGAGTATGGGTCCAATTTAACTCCTAAGTAACAAACCATGCCTGTTTGACATTGGCTTCACGGTGAGATGGAAAGCACACACCTGTGACTTGGGGATGGATTTGCACATAGGTGTTTTTCCTCATAATAAGGAGTTAGTGGTTTTCCCTCATAATAAGGCTGATTTCAATCCAAAGCTTTGGTAGCTAGTCGCTCGTTTACACTGTAAATTCTTGCATCTTGGTTTGCATTTCCAAGATAGTCTACATAGATATTCCCTACAGATAACCCTGTACTCCTAGGTTGGTCTTTGGTACAGATGTTGAAGCAGGAGAGATGCGAGCACGCTCCATTGGTGTATCCATTCTTGAGCCTACGCCAAGCAATCCTTTGATGAACTCAGGCAAGCGAATATCCTTGGTGAGTTCCAAAATCTTAACGGAATAAGCCTCTTTGATTAACAGCTGCGGATAGATCGACGACCACGACTCTGGTTACGAACACAACCCTTCTCGAAACCATTTGGCTTGCTGATTTTCTGGCCGGAACCCTGCTGTTCTGGTAATAAGTGTTCCTCTATCAAAGGTACGATACAGTTGAACAGGAGATGTTCAAAGCGCTTGTAGGTACGGCTGAGGAGTTGATATTATTCGATAGCTCTTTGGATTAGATGGATCTTTCCCATGCTTTAAAGAGTGCCATAACATGTTCTTTCCTCAACTTTGGTGAACTGTGAGAAATAAAGCAGCAATTGTAGAGCTCCAGAAGTCACTCCTTTGCTACTAGGCCAAAGTTTTTCAGCAGCTCAGTTGAGATGTCGTCAAGGCCTACTGCCTTTTCTGAGTTTTGATTAATAACACGGATTCCAGTTCGTCCAATGATGAAGGAGAGTGAAATTCCAGGATAGCTTTCGGTTTAGTGTGATTTTTGGGCTTATTGGTGGGCAACTTAGTTGGGTGTTTTGAACATTGGCTGGAGGACTTGTTGGAATCCCTTTTGAAGCTCGGATGGTATATAGACAGCTTTCTTGTTGTTATGGGTCATTAGTGGATTCAATTAAGATAGGCCAGTTTTTCTTGGCGATCCACTATGACACTTCCGCACCTTTAGCAGTTGCTTTAGCTGAAAAGAATCAGCTTCAAGCATGGTAGTATACTTTGGATATTCTTTAGCACAGTCCTTGGAAAAGGCCTGATGCTGCCTATTCCGTCCTACAGCTCCGGGTAGAATCTCCAGCAGTATTGTTCACTAGTTGCCGGCAATTTGTTTAGTTTACTGTACGGTAGTTTACTGTTACGGGGTTGTGGTGCATCTATTCAACGTCTGGCACGGTATCAATGAATCTTGCCGGCGGTTTTCATGCTTAAAAGGTGACACTGTATGTTAACAGGGATGCGATGGTCAATGTTGGTTCTTGGAACAGGATCCAGAACAATCTTGCTACACAGCTTAGAGATTGTTTTTTGCTACAATAGCTAGATCATGGATCATGGTTGTAACATCTATTTAATGGGCACTTAAAATGATGCGCAGTAGGGTCGTGAAGGAGGAGGGCGTAGATGTGGACTGTCTTTATAGAACCATTACTTCGACAGCTTGTCTCCGTTTTATTGGTTTGGATGTAGCCCCATATGGGTAATATGGTGTTGCAATGGCAATGAAGAAATGAAGGTTTGGTGAAAGTACCGAGATTGAATTGAGGGTGCTTGGAATCTATTGATGGATGTTTGTAGAATAATGTAACTATGACAGAGCTGAGCTCTCAAATGGTGGAGGAAGTGTTGTCAACAGACATGGAGGGTGCTTCTACATTATTGAATTTATGGTTGGTTGTTGAAGTTAACCTAGAAATAGACCCTCAGAAGCACATACAGACCATACTTAATTTGGTTCACAGATGCTATAAATCCTTTTTTACGTCATCAGTTACATAATACAAATCCAATCTACAACTTAAACCTACCAATCATGTCAAAGGTGACAAACTTTCAACTATCAGTGATCTCCAAAGTAATGGTAACATTGAAGCAAGTTTGCAAGAGACTGCCTGTATTCCAACTAGCAAAGTTTTAAAGTATGGAAGCCAGCAGGGTCTAAGCCACATTCCAGCTTCATAACAAAATCTGAACTTCAGTGGTTAATATGTTATATTATGATGTTATTGCCCAATTGGTTGGGTTCGTTTCCAGCGGCGGCGGCCAAATCTCTTTTTAGGGGGGGGGGGCCAAAGTGATATTTTGGGGCGGCAAAAGTGAAATTCTGGTGGAAACCAAATATAAAAATGTTAAGATTTTTAAACCATTTTGGCCCCAAATCGATTATTTTTGCCAAAAATCTGTCTGGTATTTTTTGCGCCCCAAAATCGCTGTTTTCTTGTCAAATTTTTTGTTTTGATTTTTGGCCCCCAAAATCACTGACTTTTGCAAAAATCTGTTAATTTCTTTGGGGGGGGCGGGCAAACCGGGTGGTAAAGAAAAAAAATTGAGGAGGGGAAAATGCCCTCCCTGGAGCTGCTTACTGTTCGTTTCTGATACATTTAATATGGTAAGAAAAGAAGGACCACTTAAATAAAAAAATGGCGGTCTTTTGGAACAAAAATCCCTATGCAAGAATGTAATGAATTTTATAATTCATTGATAATACTAATTTTTTTATATAATATATTGTAATTAACAAAGACTTGAATTTCAAGAAAAAAAAAAAAAATTTCAAGAACAAAAATTGAAGTTTAGCAATAATATAGAAAAAAAACAAAAATCTATTAAAAATGGCGGCCATTTTGAATTTTTGGCGCCAAACTGGGAAACTGATTAAAGTCAGAGTTATTGAAATGTTATTTACTTGTTATCCATCACTGATATAAGTGAATAACACTGAAAGAAGAATCTTTAAACGTCATAAAACTTGGAATATTGGTCAAATGCTTAAAATATTGAAAAAAGGCGGCCATTTTGAATTGCTGGCTAGCCCCCCTGCACATCGAAAAAAAAATGTAGCTAATACTTTTTTTACACTTCCTAGTCCTACTCTACAACTATGAAAGTTTTATCAAATATATCCAAAACAAATGCAAACCTTCCCAAAATTTCCTGACTATTGATACTTTCCGAAGCACATGTATGTACGCGACGTTGCAATTGACCTATGACCCGCAACCAGTAAATGAAAAGTGGCCAGCATTGAAATACACGTAAATCTACCTGTGTTGAATGCTCGATTTTGAACGGAAGCGGCAAGGAGGTGGGGGGGGTGTTTGCAAGGAATCATATATCAATGTTTTTTGGCACAGTCGATAAAACCTTTAATAATGTATTTTAATGTATGGGGGTCTTTCAATTTGGTTTTGCGATATTCGACGCTAAACAGCCACTTTCAAGGGCCAAGTTTCGCACCCTGTGTGGGAGGGGTGGGGGGGGGGGGGGGGGGGGGTGGTGGGATAAATAGGATAGGGGCTGTTGGTGGGAGATGGGAGAAAGCAAGGGGAAAAAATTTAGTTTAACTTCAGTGGGGGGGGGAGGGGTTGGAAGTTTTGGGATTTATGTTCATTGGAGGGGATGTGTAAGAGGATGTGAAAAGAAGATAAGTGGACAAATGTAGGTATGAACGGAAAGAGATGGGGTAGGGTGAGGGGGGAGTGGAGGGGGAGGTGGAGGAGGGGGGGCGGGGGCGGGGTGGGGTAGAGGGGGGGGGATAGAAGAAGTGGTGGAGTGAAGGAGAGGGGGGTGAAGGGGGGAGGTGGGTTGAGGTTTGAATGGCCGTGGGAGTATCGAGCCTGCACCAAAAACCTTTTTTTTGTTTTAACGGAAGTATAGTGCCATTTATTTGGTGGTGGTGGAGTGTTTTCACTTCGCACGCTGGTGGCCAGTAAGTATCGTCTATGCACTCACGTCACGTAAAATAGTCAGTTCACCGCCGAGAGTCGCAGATTGCGTGAATTGGGGTGGCGATGTTCACAATTCCAGTTTTCCCAAAAAGTGGGAGTTCATGACTTTGTAAATTTTAAAAAAAAAATAAAAAAAAGGTCCGTATAACTTTTTTTCAATTTTTCGGCGAAAGTTCAAACGGCACTCAGCGTTTAGACAACCATTTTTTTTTGTCCTTATATCCTTTGAGCGCATATTAATTGAAAAAAATCGGACCCACCACCTTACCCGTGGGTAGGGTAAGCCGCCAAGTTGAGGGGCTTTGTGAACCTCCTATACTTTTCTATGTACATTGATACACCATATTTGGCTCTTTAAAAAAGTTTTCAGTTATATAAAACTTCATTTTTATTTGTTATGTTTAAATTGAGGTTTTTCTTTCTTATTTGACCCCCAAAATCCCAAATGTGTCCTAAACCTTGTACACAACACTGATTCTCACCAACATTGTTTGCAATGCGCCGGCATTTTGACGTCACAGAAGCATATGTCTTGGTTTTGGTACTTATTTTGGTTCACGGGTAGAAAAGCACCATAGCTATCCATTGATGCACAAAACCAAGTTCAAAGGGGGTTAAGCAATACCGTAATTATTGATAAGCTTGAAATATGTAGATTAGAATTAAAGGGCCATGGTCTGATTGCTAATAGCCTCGTCCACGGAACCCAGATTTTACCGGAAGTGGTCAAAAGTTTGGTCTATGTAGAAAGCTACTATTTTTCTCATTTACGCTGTGAAATCAAAGGGCTAAAGGATATTTGGTTTGGATGTTATGAGCGAATATTGATTTTACACAGTACTCTATGTGATTACAAAATCACATTTTCATCTCTCATATCAAAATGGGTTGAAACATCGGCGGCAAACTTTACAGATGGGGTTTGGGGTTGAAGGCCATTCTGTCAAGATGAAAACTTTATACTTAAGGTGTTTGCGTCGTCAGAGAACCTATCGATGAAATTCGCTTAAATTAACATATATGTTACTTTAAAGTGTGTAGATAACAAATCTTGAAAAAATTAGGGGGGTACGGTACTCAATTTTGAGCTATGAATGGTTTAAAAATGGCATGTTTCGCCCAAAGTTACTACAGTAGTCTATGAGAAAATTTAAATTTGCATCACATTATGCATTATAGTGAAAAAACGATTCGATAGAATTTTTTAATTTTCACTTATGTTCAGGGTTTTGATGAGATCTTTTCAAAAATGTAATAAAAATAGGGGTGCCGGGATTACTTTTCCAGATAAATGGCAAAATATGTCAAAAATTACGTCTATTTGGCACTGGGCGTTGTCAAATCCGAGACGCATATGCACCATTTGGTGCGTACCATCGCGTTGATAAAGGCGCGATCTAACGCTAGTTTTCGCTTAACGGCAGAGCTTATCTGTGACCCTAACAAAATAGAAATAGTTTACTTTTTCTGGGTTCTTGTTCACAGACTATAAGGTTTCTCTAAATCATTTTAAAGGCATTTACCAAATACCTTGTCAAGAAAACAGTAATAAGCCGATAGGGCTTTCTCAGTTATGTCTAAAAGTGCGATTATCTTGAAATGCATGGTGGGATGGTGTCATGTTGTTCACACTCAGTGTTTAATTTATTGTCGTATAAATTGCCTGAGTTTGTTGATGTAGCATATAGGGAATTTACTAAAAAATCTAATTAAGCATATTAATCACTTTATGTTTTTTTGTAAATTTATTTATTTATCATGTATCGTTCTATGGCCTGTTATTATGTCATTAAATCTCCCGAAAAAAAAATTGGTAGGGGATCTGAGGAAATGGGAAGCGTTCTCTATATAAGCAAACGGAATTTGACATACTTAGAGTCATAGAGAAAAATTACAAACAAAGGTCAAGGTTCCTAATTTTCAGCTAACGATTATAAAAATTGGATAGAATTTATGCACCAATGGTTAACGAAAAAGGGCCAGATTCCATAGGCCGACTGAGGGTCTAATTAAACTGCGGAAGGAAAACAGTCCCGAAAAGGCACAAACTGGGCCTGGGGCTTCCCGCTGCACACTTTTTATACACCCTACCACCACCCCTTCCCATTAAAGAACCAATATTTGTGGGGTTCGTGTAGAAAAAAAAAGGTTCTGAAGCCAAGAAAATGCGCTCTTGTAAAAATCTTAAGAGAGGCTAGGACAGTTAGCTCCAGCGCACTAGATCTGGCACTGTTCCAAGTTGGATTTTCCAACAAAAATGCTTGCGGGGCGTTCTGAGTGGGACTCGCGCGTAAAACTAAGGCAGCTGCGCGTGATGAGTCTATATGCGCAAAACGAAAACTATGGAAGCGCGCGAGATGCCTCAACCTAAAAATGCCAATAAACAAATTTAATAAAACATTAAAAAAAAAAAAAAAAAAAAAACGGGGAAAATCACCCAAAGGGACTCTGGGTGAATAATGGTCATTGGTGCATGAGGTTTTATATTTCCCCATGAGGCTTGCGAACGTATAGTTTAAAAAAAAACGCTTTAATGGTAGGAATAGAATCCAATATTTTTAGTGTTTTCTCTTCACTGTTCTTCTTAATGATATGTAGGCCTAATCGTGTACACAATCACCCCCTCAACATTAAACCAAAGATAGAATTTCTAAATTACCTATAAAAAAAACCGAGATCTTTATTATTATAGATTCATGGTCTTTAAGTATGTGTGCCGAATTTTACGTGCGGGGAAATGACTGGAGATTTTTGATTTCCGTTTACGGATAGAATGACAAACAAAAGTCAGTGGCCTATGGGGCACTGTCCGGATCGACTTTAATTTGGAAAATATCTTTTCTCGAGCGATGGTGAATATAACCAAAGGAAGGTGGTTAGGATCATGAAATGCACCTATCGTTTCGAAAATGCAAACCACATGTAAAAACTGCTATTAAACACAGCTCAGCGGGAAGGGAGTCAATGTGTTTGGATGGAGAAAAGAGTCTGTATACATGTGTAGAATAGGAGGCGATTGCAAATCCTTTCTTGAGGTCACCCGTTTGTAAAAATATTTGCCTAAGAAGCTAAATTTAGCCAAAATTTAGTCCTACGCCTGTGTATGTTAATTTTTTTCTCGAAATGTCACTGAGCTGAGTTCCAAAAGGACCTATGAAAATGTTGAACTTCAGGTCCCATGTCCCAAGTTCGGAATTCGGGGCCGCACATCCCTGACCTGAAAAAGTATCCCTTCCCCTTAGCGCTATACCTCCATCTGTCCTCACCTTCCTCGTCACTAAATTTTCCAAAGACTAAGGTAATTTCATAATTCGGGAATAACAATAAAAACAAAATTTAATCTCACTAACATTTTGAATTTCAAGCATTTACAAGTTTTGTTCTCCAATATAACTAGTTGGAATTGAAGAAGTTTGTGCATTCTTGATCTCTAAAAAATACGCGAACGGTGCATTTTAACAGTAACTAACAACGACTTTTATAGTATTGTTTGGCAGAATTGGCCAGTAAAGTACTCCGAAAGTTCCACAAATTCATGATTTGGTTAACGGTGTGGCATGCAGGCAATACTTTCTTGTTTTAGCGTGTATTTTGTTTAATGCTCCCATCATTTTTTCCCCAAGATTATCAATCAGCAGAGTACTTCCATTATAAAGGCAAACTATTATGAATATGGATCTTGGTCTTTACTTTGAAATGCGTAAATCGTACGCGCGAGAGTATTAGAAGCGTTGACATCGCGTAACCTATGTCGCGTGTACGCCTCTGAATGACGCATAGGCAGTTTTTCCACAATTTTGAACACTAAAAACGTGCTATTTGTTACATTATTGAGTAAAGTAGGTCGGTGACCCCATCTTTTTTTCTTTCTTCATCGAAAGCTTCTAGTAGTGCGCACTTTTATTAAAATTTCCATCAACAAATTTCGAGCAGAATTTTTTTTATAATAAAAAATGTCTGTCGTAAAATCAATTTCCATAAGTTTGTGTACTACTTTTTGATCAACAATGGCAAAAAAGATGTATTTTGAATCAATATTATATTAAAAACGAGGTCGGTGACCCCAATTTTTTTATTTTGGATTGTTGGTTAACCATCGATGGAAGTTTGTTCATACCGAGTTTCATTGACAAATTTCTGACAGATCTATCGTGTCCTAGCCCCCTTAAACTTATAGACCTTAAACTAGTTATAAGCACCCTTCAGCGTGCAGCGGTTCTTTGTTAGAACAGAAAGAAACAATTTTTTGGCTACGAACATATTTTAGAACCAAAGCGTTACACTACTCCAACTTCACTTATCACTCACCTGCCTTTCAGTTTGCTTAACTTTTCAAAACATACGCAAACAGATACAAAAGAACCTTGAAGGTTCTAGTAGAACCTTTTTATAGAACCTTAGCAGTGTTATAGGGTGCTAAATATGGGACAAAAAAGGTGGTTCTAATTGAACCTTTTTTTTTGTATGAGTGTTTTTGACATATTTTTCACATCCTTCCCATATATTTTTAGGCCTATCTCTGACATTTCTACGATGCGTTGTACTTCAACGAGTGCCTGATGGACGCCGGTGTCTTCGTTTGTTTGAAGTTAGAGTCCTTATAATTTCTGACTTAAAGGACTGACTTTCTGACTTTAGCGATTTTTCTTTTAAGGGTTATAGAGGATAATTGAAATAATCGATCGATTTTCTTAATTTTTGGATATATGGTATTTTAATTGATGTAGGTGACAAATCTGAAATAAAAAAACGGGGGGCACCACTTCGTTTTTTGGAGCTATCAAGCTGTTCACAAAGTGTATTATTTTCAAAAAATTGTACAGAGCTCTATGGGAAAAACCCTAAAATGTTGTAGTTTTTCCAGCAATAAAATTAAACAACTCGAACGATTTTGATTTTCTACTTATGTTAAGAACCTTTATAAGATCTTTTCGGTGCACTAATAAAAACTGGGTGTCACAGACTTAGTTTTCGAGAAAAACGACGAAATATGCCTAAAAATTGCAATTTTCCTTTCAAGTGCGTCCTGTTTGCATGAACAAAAGCGCAGCTTACCTTGCGTATGACGCACAGAAATAAGCGCAAACCCATGCCGTTACGCAAGTACGCGTTCGCAATAATTAGCTCTTGTTGACAGCAGTAAGCAATAAACTCTGGTGGGAAGTGGGTGGGTGGGTTAATTGGCGGGGGATAGTGAGTGAGTGAGTGAGTGAGTGACGAACATTTTGTTTCAAATTAGGCAACAGACTGTTAAACACACTTAAAAGTACAGGGTCAAAATAACCCGAAAGGTCAATTTTGACCCACAGGCTACTGTCAATTATGCACCGACTAAAAAGGGTCAAATTTGACCCCACTGATCTGGTCAAAAATTTGACCCCAAATTGTGGTTAAAAATAACCCGGTGGGGTTAAAATGATTATATTGGGGGTCCTTAGATCTTTTTGAAAATAAGCCTTTTGGGGTCAAAAATTACTATTAATAGTCATTTGGTTAATCGGGATGCAAAAAAAATCTTGATAAAGAAAAAAGAACCTCAAACGTCGTTTTTTTTTTATTACCTGTATTTAGTTTGGTGGTTGGAGGCAAACATACAGATATGGTCCACCAAACCCTTATACTCAAAAGCTTAGACTATTACATCTAGATGATTCAACTACCTCCTTTTGTCAAAGATGACTATATTTAGGGTCATTTGATTTGATCCCGTTAGGGGTGTCATTTCAATATGATGCTTAAAAACAGAAAATGACCCGAATGTGGTTGATTTCAACCACGACAAGTGTCAAATAAAAGTGACCCGTAAAAATGGTTGATATTTTGACCCCGTCGTTTAAGTGTGAAATATAGGCCTATACAAGGAACAATAGGAAAATTAGGTACTCAGAGCAGTAGGATATTGAATTACAGAAGGGATCTAGTTTTATCGGATTTAATTTGTTCAGATAAAACTTTCCCAACACCATTTCATATGTTTCCTATAAAAATCGGGTTCTTGACTTTGAAAGCTAATATCCCCGAAAAACATTTTTCCTGTCCTCTTTCCCTGGCTCCATCGAATTAACAATGCCCTTTAATCATGGAATTAAAGTTCTGATACAACTACATTAGAAATTAAATGCCATGGCATAAGTCTGTGTCTCCTTTCGGAATGTGCGAGATATTGGCTCTTGTATAGGCCTAAAGGCGAAACGCAAGACTTTTCCAAGCTGTTTCAATCACATCACACTTTTTCGGGAATCTGTCATAGAAACCACCAAATTTAAGAACGTACGAAGACACCACTCCCCGACACATCTAACATGTTTGTGTCGTTATTCGTTTTAATGTCGGTACATGGGCGGTTTGTCGGCAATTGATGCCCTACCCGACACCACCCGGCACCCCCACAATCTATGATAATGATTCGGTACGCCCCTGGATGTGATTAACAAAATTGGTATTTGCGACGGACACATGAAACCTCAGATGAAACGAGGTAAAAACTACAAACCTTCTCGCGGTGAACGTGCATGCATCACGCGCACCTAAAAAAGATCTCCTACGCTCTGACTGCGAGTGCGTAAGTGGCAGCGCAAACTGATACGCAGTACGCAGAATGACTTTTCTCTTCAATTATCCTCTATAACCCTTATACAAGAAATTCCTTTGTCCGCTCAACAAACATTTTTTGTTATGGCGAAAAGAAAGGGCATGGTCATTCTGTCATTTGCGCTTTCACAACACATCGCATTTGTACGCACTTAACAAACGAGTTCTCCGCGACATCTGCGTGGCGCCATCGCAGATTCAAGCAAGGCTCATGTAAAATTTTAAATACGCATGCGCAGTCTGAGCTTTTTTTCTCTGACTACGCAAGATACAAATTAGGGTCATCAAACCTTTAAAAGTTAACGGTATCACTGTGCCCATTTTCATCGTAACTTGATCCTGCATCAGTAGATATCTCATGGTTAAGACTGGCATATGAAATGGACAATAGTATTGTTCAGTTTATGTTTATTCTTACCAATATTGTGCCGATAATATTGCAAGTTGCAATTGCCACGCATCTTGGACGTATCATTAGGGCAGAATTTACCTTTGGCTTTGCTTGTCTTGTCCATTTTGGATTTATGCTAATTAAGGGAAGAAGTTGTCTCATCATTCACATATCAATTCACATTGGCATCATTGATCACAGAAATGATGTGAAGAAATATCCCCATATTAGACTGCCTTTGTAGCTCTTTGGTGACTAAGATTTCGAGATGTGGACAAAATTCTATCAAAATGGCGGCCATTTGGATTTAGGCAAATGAACACCGAACCAAATGTTCCTATGCTATGAGTACTGTCATAATTGTGTTTTCACAGACCTTGAAAACATGGGTATAGATGCCGAAATTATTCCTTCTACGTGTCTCTAAACTCCGAGATATTAACAAAAATCCATCAAAATGGCGGCCATTTTGAATTTATCAATGAGGCAGAATTTCTGCAACTCGGATTTCCTCGAACTTTTAGTGTATATCATTTTGGGTTCCTTAAGCAAATGCATTGAGCAAAAAAACCTTGATAGCAATTTGGTTCCAGTACCAAACCTCAATTTTCTTGGACTATGAATCTTTTTTCAACTACAAAAGCAGCAATTTCAAACCTCTGTGAATTGGGTTTTTCCGTGAAGGGGGAAGCCTGCCGTGATGATGTCAATCAGTTATCTGATCGTTTGCACCACCTCGCAGACTGGACTTTATATTCGTTAACCCTATCACGACCACAACTACTCACTAAAACTCATAGAGCTGAGGCTAGTAAATGCACTAAGTCATAAAAAGTGCGAGACGTCATCGTACACAACTCATATGTGACGAAATCGCTGGCTGGGCCGCGAACTCCTTCGTGGGGCTGTGCCAGTCCCTACTCTGGGATGGTGCGCCGAGGCCCCGGGTTCGAATTCCGTCACGGATGTCCAATTTTCTTTAGCTTCTATCCTTTTAACCTTCCCTTCTCTCGGGAGAAACCAAGACACTGTTAGGGCTCAAAATTAGTGGCGGACAAATATCACATTAAAGGGGGTACAAAATTGTCTGCTATTGAAACGCACTTTGTGCACTCTGTTGTAGCCCTCATATCTCTGCCCCTGCCTTTATGCTATAAGCAAATGAAATTTGCAGAATAGAACTTTGAATTCAGGGTCTTTAAATATCTTCTTTTGAACCATAGATTGACCATGTATTTTTTTTTAAATTTAGATTTGAAAATTACACCCAGTTTTTAAACTCCTGAGCCCCACAATCTGTGTTTCACGGCGGTTCACCTATGTCGCCGTATCATACTGCCAAGACGGTTATATTCCTCCATTTTTTTAAATATAAGTTACATTTGAACGAATAGCACCTGAAGGAACCAAAAAGCAAATTTCTAGGACAAATATCCGCCACAAAACTAACACAAATTACGCTCAATTCTAGTTTTGCACTTTCCGCGGCGGACGTATTTTGTACCCTGTGAACAACGCAGGGGTAATCTATAACAACCCCATCCCATTATGGTATAACGGCGCACAACGATGCAGCGTAAGCTACGCTCACAAGTTGCGAATTTCCGCACAGCCGCATAATCCAAAGAATCTTTCCTTTCCTCTAAAAGTTTACTACTCCACGAAACTGAAAGTTCGACTTTTAAACGGTCATAAAAAATTTCCCCAAGGGGATTTCCAGGGGATTTTTAATGGTTAAAGAGAATTTTTTCTTGCTTCGAATGATATCAAAACATTGGCGGGACTATTTTTTACGGGTCCTCCTCGCTCACGACCCGTCTAACATGTTATAGGATCTATGCGGTGTTGCAACGTTCCACCACCCGCGGAGGAGCGCGCGCTCTCCTAATACCCATAACTCTTTAAGAAATGCTTCACGTTTTCGCGTGACATCTAACGTTCAGTTGCCATGCTACGAAAGACAAACCAAAGCAAAAACATGTCAGAGGAAAAATTGAACATATCTTGTAAGTTGTAGCGCAAGAGTGTGATGTAGGCCTATACAGTGGATTAAGCCAAGGAAATTTTGTGCAATGATATGGCCTTCTGATGGCAAGTCTGCAAATCTGAAGCGCACCAGCAATATGGAATACAGATTAACCGATTGAGGTAGGGCGTAACAGCTGATAGAAGACAGCGGGCAGATCTCGTAGCATTTATAAAAGCTGGTTGCACCTTGGGGAAGTACGTAAATTTTTTTCCTAAATAAATTTTTAAATTAATAAAAACTAGGGGAGGCCCCGCTTCGCGCGGGCTCCCGCGAGGTTGACGTGAACGGGAGCGAGCGATCACTGAAAGAGAAAAGATCACTGACACACTGAAGCGATCACTGAAACAGAATGATCACTTGAAACAAGAAGCGATTCCTGAAACTGAAGCGAGCACTGAAACAGAAAATGAATGATCCCTAAAACTGAAGCGATAACTGAAGAGAAGTAACACATAGGCGACACCGTCATAATCAACAGTGGAATAAACAATAATCAAGTCACTCCCTATGATTACCCGTCATCCGAAGTTTAAGACTCCCCCGGGCAAAAAACTCTTTTAGTTAACTCAATTTCCGGTATAAGATCTGTGATCTCGTTAGGTACAAATTTTAGTTCATTTCTCGTAGTTTTTAAATAATAAAAATGCCAATAGTTAATCCCGTAGAAGTTTTCATTAACGTTTTCATATGTCATATCCTCATTTTTTACTCTCATCCAAAAACTCCTCAAACTCCCGTATAAAATTTTCGTCATCCTGCAGTTATGCATCCCCCGTCGCAACATCCCGTGAGCGTATGTTTTCCACAACTCAAGTTCCCTTATAGTTTCCAGCATATCCCGTAGCGTAGCCCTATTAGTAGGCCTAATTCCTATTTTCTAACTAAAAACGCAATATTTCATCCCGTAACTTACCGATATTCAATTTTTCTCAAAATAAAACAAAACTACTTCCACGCGTTGTGTTCTAACCTCGTACTTTCCATCACAATTCAAAGAGAAATAATAACATGAAATGTTTATTGATCAATTTTTTCTTTACCCACATCACCGTTAGTAAATTTAGCTCGGTGGTTTTGCACCACCGTACACAATGTATAAGGGCGCCATGTTTACTTGGTATCCGCATGTAGCGTATACACGAGAACTTGCGTACCGCAGATAGCGGCTCACGCGTAACCCACCCGTCGAAACGCACCAGCATACGCGCCGCTTAGTAACGAGTGCAAAACAAATGGTAATTTATTTCATAGCAAACGAGACATTTTCGTTGATTTTTTCAGTCATTTCTGAACGGATTTCGTCTCCCAAATATATCCGCTAAACCGTCCGGTATCCTCACGACCTTCATGTGAATTTGGCGAAATATGGTCGAAAATGACGGAGGCCTTTTTAGCGAAGCTATCTACATACATACATACATACATACCCATCACATTTGGCAAATTATAGTAAGATGCTCTCACGTTTACCTGAATTAAAGCCATCACCAACAGATGTTAAAATTAAACTCGATGTTATACAGGTGAGTTACAATAACTTGCCCGATAGTTTTCTTTTATTCAAAAAAGGAAAGAGGTGGATAGGTATCTAGGTTGCGTTCATTATTCCGAAGTTCGTTTATCCGAACACGAGAATTTCCTAGACCTCCGAAGGCGTTTATCGAAGGTTCGTTAATCCGAACATGTGTTTCTTTATTCCAAACGGCCGCATGTTCGTTATTCCGAAGGGTTCGTTATTCCGAAGGTTAGTTTATCCGAAAATGAGTAACTAACCTAACCCTAACACTAAATCCTAACCAGAAACCATATAGTCGAGTATCGGCGGAGGGTATCCGCTGAACCCCCCCCCCCCCCCAGGACTTCCAAACAAACTTTTTTAGCGTCATTTTATGGTCCTATAAACACTTTGAGATGTTAAACAAAATAATTTCTGCACTCTGGTGATATTCAGATGGCGTACAAAATGGCGCCAAATAGGCAAATAATGAAAATGGCGTATTTATATCAAACACGTAATAAAGCATAAAATTTAATGTTCCGATATAGGCTACCTGGTTATGTTATTGGCCATTTAAATTATAGTATTTAAGTTTTTGACATACTAAAAATCCAAGATGGCGCCAAAATGGACGCCAAAATAGGCAAAAGAAAACATTTACAAAAAAAAGAAAATGATAAAAAAAGTAATAAAATCAAATTAATGTTGGAGTGAATATAGCGGCGGGTAACTGGATTTAAAATCTAGTATTTGCAGTTTTTGCCATATCTAAAAATCCACGATGGCGCCCACAATGGCCGCCAAAATAGGCATAATTAAAGAAAAAGAAAATAAGGTATTAATATCACAAATGTAAAAAAAATTGGGTTATATTAAAATTATATTTAAATATAGTTGCTTGGTCATTGGCATTTAAATTTCTAGTATTTGAATTTTACACCCTATAAAAAAATCCAAGATGGCACCCAAAATGTCACAAAATAGGGTAACATTAAAAGAAGAAAATAAGTATCTTAATTTCAACAATAAATTGTGGTTGACATTTAGATTTAGCTGACTGATCATTATTGCATTATTGAATTATTTCCTAGCATGGATTTTTACGGCATATCAAATATCCAAAGTGGTGCCCAAAATAGGTGTAAAATTGCAAACATTGTACGCATAATCTCAAAGCCTAGTAAATTGGTAAAATATACCTTCATTTACCATACTGTAGAATCCTCATAGGAAAGTCCAGGAAAGTTGCGTTTGGTGTGCCTTTCTGTCAGATTTGTATCGGACTTATGCCAAAATCTCATTTGAACACTTCCCAGCACCCTAGTTTCTTGGGCGTGTTCACAGACTGCAGTACATGGAGGGTAAACCCCACGTACCAGGCGTTCCAGGATTGACCACAGTGTGCAGGGAAATCCATAGCAAAATGCCAGCACAGTCCAGTTGTGCTTAGGTTGCGGAGACTGGTGGCTAGCATGCTGTTAGGCATGGTTTCCCTTGTGTAGGCTCACTACATGAGGGAATTCAAAGTGACCTTTCTCGTCTATACTGCCTTGGTTTATCATTTGCTCTCCGAATCTCAGTTTAGACCTCGAATGGCAGATTGCATCCGCCCACCAACCTAGTTTTGGCGGCCATGTCCCCATCAGGCACCTCATGACCTTCACGACAGATGCGTCCAAGATCGGATGGGGATATTTTCAGACTGGACAATGTAAGCAATGGACACCAAACCAGGCGCCAGAACATCAACGTGCTGAACTTTGGACAGTCCAGTGATTCTGGCATTTCGTGGACTGTGACACCCATTCACAGCCAAACCCTTAGTCCGCTGCACCAAACAGAACAGGTATATCCTAACTGAACGAGGGCGGCGGAGGCACAAGGGCGACGGCCGGCTCTGTTGGGAAACGCCCCACTTGCTGCTATGGTGCAAGAAATGGGCAATCAAATTGCAGGTGCAGCACCTCCATAGGATTGGACAATGTTTAGTTCCATACTTTATGTGACACCAATGTCCGGAGGGGTCATCTCCACATGTGGATCTGTTCGCGTCTCGTTTGAATAATAACTTCCAACATACTTAACATGGGAGGTGGACGCGGTCGACGGTAGCAATGACGGCGGGGGCTTGGTCAAACATAATAGGTGGGTACGCATTTCAGCAGTGGCTATGATCCCGAGGGTACTTGAGCAGGTGTCCCAGTCAAACAAATATCTGGTGATGCTCGTGGCGCCTATGTGACCAAAAGCTGGCAGCAGCAGGTTCCTCGACAGTCTGCATCGGCCTGTGGTGCTTGTACCAGTAGGTTAAACCACTGACAACTTTAGGCCGTATAACAGTTTGAGGGTGCTCTTTTAAGAGGTGTTTAGACTGCCAGTGCCATGTCCACAATGCGCTTCAGAGATGGTTATGACAGTTTCTTTGAGTGTAGACCTCTCTTCCCCCATTAAAGAAATCGTTTGCGGAGAGGCATCCGGGTATGTGGTTGGATCCAAATGGTTCCCTCTCCTATGACTCTTGGCAACACCTTGCCTAGGACTTCGGAGATCAATACTTGGGACCTGGCCCAAGATGAAGGCTCTTTTGTTGACGGTGGCCAGTGACCACATGTGTTCATAGGTTCAATCCCGCATATGAAGAGACAGAAGAACTGGTTTACATCTTGAGCCGGCGTGGGGTTTTTTAGCGAAAAATCAAACTTATCTATTTCCCTCAAACCAGTTTCTCTCCATCTGATTCAGCGGTAGGGCAAGCTTTGAGACTCAGGGTCTGGTGAGCTTAGGGTCTTTAAATCGTAAATCTAAACATGTAATGGAGAATCCGGGGGCCATCAGCAGTTAATTCATCATCGTCAGAGAGACCTTTTAGACATGTTGGACATGGACACTTAAAGCCGTGGATCCAAATGTCATCCGAAGGCTTGTGGCAAAACTGTCAAAATCGGGACTACTTCCATGTCGTTCATGATACCATGCCCCAGTCCACTTCTTGGGCACTCTCTTCTGGGGCTTTCTTGTCTGACATTCTGGATTGCTGTGGTTGATCGACTCCTACACGTTCCAAACGGGTTTTACCCAAGATGTGTATGGGCAAGGTGGGTCGGTGGACTTATGGGCCATATCTTGATACAGGTCAAAAGGGTAACATCTGGACAACAGAGGGTGCGCCGTTAGGAAGCCTCTTTTCTTTGTTTCCAAATGATAAGGTAGCTTAATTAGCTTGGCAGTGGGTATGCTAGGCTTTTAGGATTCCACGCAGGTATACCGTCCTGGGCTTTGATCCACCCGGCGTTTGGTGCAGAAAATAGCGGTGTGAGGTAGGTGAGTAGGTGTATTATTTACCAATTGCTACCACTTTGAGATAATGTGTACAATTTTCTGCAATTTACCTATCTTTTAAGCCTTTTCTGGGTGTTGGGTTGGGACGTTCAGATGTTAGGATATGGCAAAAAAAAAATACTAGAAATAATCAACAATGACCAATGCTATTCTTATCTCTAAATTTGAAGTTTACCAATTTATTACAGGTTTGATATTACATACTCAATGTTCTTTAATTTTGCCAATTTTGGCGGCCATTGGGAGCCATCTTGGATTTTTACATATGGGTCAAAAATGCCATAACTAGGAAGAATTTAAATGAAAAGACCAAGGCAACTGGTTCTAAATACCATTTTACCAATTTGTAACATAATTTTGTATTAAATACCCAATTTTCTTTACTTTGCCTTTTTTGGCGGCCATTTTGGGCCCATCTTGAATTTGTCGACATGGCAAAAACTCAAATACTAGAATTTAAAGCCAATCACCAGGTGGTAGTATATCTAACATCTAATTTATGAAGTTATTACTTGTTTGATATTAAATACATGATTTTGTATTTTTGCCTATTTGGCGGTTCATTTTTGGCGCTAATCTTGGATTTTAGACTATGGTAAAACTTCAAATACCAGATTTTAAATGCCAAGGACCAGGTTAGCTAATTTCGAACATTAATGTTTGAATGTATACATGTTTTGATATTAAATGCCCATTTCGGTTAATTTTGCCTAATTTGGCGGCCATTTTGGACCGCCATCTGAATAATCACCAGCGTGCAGGAAATTTTTTTGTTAAACATATCAAAAGTGTTATCGACCATTTAAAACGAAGCTAAAAAAGTTGGTTTCGGTAGAGTCCTGGGGGGGGGGGGGGGTTCAGCGGATACCCTCCGTAATAATCCCCTAATAACCCTAAAATGATTTTTCGGATATTAATTAAACGAACCGTATTCTTTTTCGGATAAACGAACCTTCGGATTTTAACGTGCACTTCAGATTAATAAACCTTCGGAAGAATGAACCTTCGGAAAATCGAACTAGGAATAAAAGAATTTTCGGAATAAACGAACTTCAAATAGCGATCCTTAGGAATAAATGCGTTGTTAGACCCAATGGAGAGCAGGCGAGGATTCATTAGGGCCTTATTAAGGAATTTGTTTAACCCCCACTACAGTACATTCAACCATTTCACAGTTTGCCCTGTGTAAAACTTAAATGGCCTCCTTACCACTATTGAAAAAGTCGACACCACAATATGCGAGTACTACCTACATAGCAGTGATATAGAGGGTCCATATAAGTACCAAAGGTGTCAACCTTTTCTGTAGTGAGGGGTAAACGATGCGGTTTGACTGGGTCGAGCTCCTCCAATAATGGGTTGGGTTAAAATGTTACTCCAATCGGGAAAGTTTTACCATTATATAACATGATAATAATGATTATTTCATTATTGCAGGTTGCAAGGGACATCAACGTATACATAATGGTTAGCGACATGGTAGCAGATAGAGCACTAGATGCCAGGCCAGCTTTACCGTCCAAGATCAGGTAACGACGTTGAACTTCTGGTTGATATCAAGTCATCAGGAACAATGACGGCGCCATGAAGCCATGGTTGACCATATCACCAACCAAATTTCAACATCGAATTAAAGGGATACACCCCTGACAGAATAAATGTTCAGACAAGATGGGTGGCTACATTGGGTTGCCCCCCCATGGACCAGACCATGACCCATCCAAAAAAAGGAAAAGTAACTAAAGTATTTTCCTTATCAGCTTATTCTAGACAAGGATTTTGCTAAAGTCAAGCCACAATTCATTGTCACAAAACATGCAAGATATACTGTAAATTCAGACATTGAGTCAACACCTTGGTTTTCCGTGGCCAGGAAATGCCAAAGACGAAATGCCACAAACTCTTGCTGTTTTGTACTGTTTTACAGAATTTACAAAAAATCCAAATTGTGAAAGTGATTTCATAATATGTCTGAATATTTTTTCGACACTTTACGTAGTTGAACACAAAAACGTTCAAATGACCAAAGCTCACGTTCTCAGCGTGCATGGCCACAAGCTTATATATTAGGAATAAATACCGGATCTCAATAATAATTCAACGAACCGCTGTGGAAACGGCATCCCATAGCCGGGAAATAGCGCATGTAGTGTCAACACTCATTCATTAGCTGTTCCGTTGGTTCACGGAAGTCAATAGCATAATTGCGTATTTCATAATGGGGCAGCCAGAAATTTCACGTTTCCAATTGCTTCGTTTGATTATGATCGGGGATCCCCCAAATCTATAGTAATTAATACAAGATCCCTCTAGCTTCTTTTATGACGATGCACCCCTACAAGAGGAGCCTAAAGGCCAAAAAATCTTTTGCGAGCGGAACGAGCCAAATGATCAACCCCGGGGTTTAGCTTTTGGTCGACAAAAGGTAACATCGGTTAACTTTTTTAAACAATACACTTTTTTGGGGGGGGGGGCGAATTTGGGAAAGTCTCCTTTTGAAAAAAAATCGCACACACCCCCTCCTAAAAAATCCTGGATACAGGCCAGCACTCCTATTACATCATGTTTAATCTTTTAACTTAGTTAAAACATTTTCACCAAGTTTAATACACTGATCAAAATTTATTATCATTGCTTGACAGATCTGTATTACACATGTCATGGATCCGACTTGCACGTCTGCTTTCTATGGCATCACAAAGGAGGCTGTCCTGGAGCGTTTAGGTGAGTATCTCTTGAGCTTTATCCATTTCTTGAGTTGTCGTAAGGAGGCAAAAAATTTAAAGAACACAAGTGCCACCCCCCCCATCATTGTACCACGAGATACGTCAAGGCATACGATAAATGTCAAGCACAAGGAGGCAAATCAGCAATTGCCGTTATGATATTACCCAAAAGACAACGCACCCATTGATTTGTACTTAGAGGGCAATGTCACACCCAGAAGGCAAGGGTGTCATTTGTGTTAATGGGTTAGGCACCATAGGCCAATGTATTATATAGGCTACCAAAGGACCAATAAAATGTAAGAGTCAAAATTCTATATTTTATGTACCAAAAAAGAATAGGACTATAGGCCTTATCATGTTACGGTATGTGTTATGAGGCAATATGATGCACAAGTCATGCATCAGGAGGCAAAGTGCTAGTGACATTGTGTTATGGCCAAAAGTTTGCCACACTAGTGCTAGCAATATCAGGGAAATAGTAGGACTATTTTATGCCAATTCCACAATGATAGGATTATTTTATGCTTATATACCTATTGATTAAGTTAAGACTGCAATAAAGTATACCTAAGTATAAGCACTAGGATGGTAAAGGGTAAAGTGCCAATTGGTAG
>JAMKCH010014087.1:0-37628 GCA_023653785.1 Ophioderma brevispina
ATAACCTAAAAAAACATTCAACACTGAAATGGTCCATGTCACAAATTGGTTTAAAGCAATAAAAGCTCTCATTAATGTTAAAAAAAACTAACTACATTCACTTCACCAAAAAGTCTAACACACAAAAAAAGAACTCCCTTAAAATATCAACATAACAAATTGATAACTCCAAAATAAATCCCGTAAATAACACTACTTTTTAGGGGGCTTGTAATTGACAAAACATATGAACTGAAAGACCATATCTCCAAGTCACAAATCAGTGTCCAGAAGTATTGAAGTATGGTGTTCTTGAAGACTCAATACAACTACCAACTCAATATCCGTGCAATTTATACCAATATTGTTCTTCCCTATATTTCATACAGTAATAATATTGCCTGGGCAATCTCGAATAAAATTACACTTAACTATCTCACTGTCCCGAGACACTCAAATAATCCAATTCACATTGATAGCCTATTTAAACTTCAAAATCCGAAGCAGAGCAATCCGTATTTGTACTGGTTCTCCCTAGTAACTCATTACTAAAACAATATTCCACAAGTTAAAAACACTTAACATATTCGATATAAATAAGCTTCAAAAACAAGAATCTTCATGTTACCGTATGTTAACAAATAACTTCCCAAATATTTGAAAACTCTCTGATAAAACAAAGATATTCATAAATATAACACTAGACATGCAACAAGTTTGTCCATAAAACCAACTTGAACATTACTATAATAACTCAATCAAAAATTCCGGTCCTAGGATGGTGGAATTCCAATGCCCTTGACCAAAATTTCAATCATCAAATGCAGTCAATAAAATTTAAATCAAATTTTAAAAGTCAACTCTATTTCCAAATACTAATTACGTAATCCTCTTTACTTTTTGGTTTTTCCTTGTTTTATGTAATTCATCTGCTTCATTACCATACTTCATTGCATAACTTTCATACCATTAATACGGTTTAACTTTATATAATACTATTCAAATTTTAAATCGGTACACCGTAGCTGCCGCCAAAGCTTGGCCTATTACCATTCTATTAGGCCCCAGTTCGTTGTGCTATTCTGCTGCACTCTTCTCGATATAGCATATAGCACTTATTAACTTCGCCATCTCAACTGTTATGTTTTATACCCCGATATTTATAAAATTATTGGGTTGACAATCACTTCTGTCACCCCCGGTCCGTCCTGTTTTGTTTTGTCCGTCGTGTTGTGTTTTTTGGCCCGCCTTTGATGGCCCCAAAAGTCCCACTTTTAGGGGTGGGGGGTCAATCTTAAAGTTCATTTGATCTTAATGGCCTCTCCACAAACATCTTCCCCTACTCATTTATTATTAAACATGTTATTATATCTTTCATAATCGTTTGTGTTTAAAGACCAAATCTTAACTGTCTTACAAACCTCACGTAATAATGTATTATAATTATTATAGATTTAAAATGGATGCTATGTATTCATTATAGTATACTGCATATACACTGTATCATTCTCCAGTTTAAACCACGCTAATTCGATAAACGTTTATTGTATTGTCAATTAATGTATAAACAGGAAGATGAGGTGGAATTAAAATAGAGGATGTCTAACTGTCAATATATCTGCTTTACACCGGGTTCAAATCTAAGTGGGGCTACTAAATACGGGGGGAGTTAATTTGCATAAAGTTGATTTGGTTAAACTCGAATTACCACTCTCTCATGGTTCATTTGTATGGGCAGGGAACCATGGAAAGATCCATTGCCACTAATGTGTGTTTGAATTGGTTAGTTTGTTTCGGATGTTGCCAACATGCGTGATTAAGCTGTGCCTCGAAGTTGATTGTTCCATTTATTATTAATATTATTATAACAAACACAATATCTGTCCTTTGGACAAGTATACTTTGAACCACAATAATTGACCCCATTGTTGAATGTTGCATTTGCAATGTACCGCGAATTTCATTGAGCAGTTTTCATGGATATTCCTCTTGACACAACAGCCCTTTCCTTTTTAAAAGGATTTTTTATTTATTATTAATGATATCGCCCACGACTTTGCTGTGGTGGCGCCAACGTTTAAGCAGCCGTTAAGTCAAATGCACTCAGAAAAAACGATTTAAGTGGTTTGGGTCCATTACTTCCCGCCATAATTTTCCTTTAAAACTTCGCATAAAATACAATTTCATTTCATCGAGATGATCGAAAAATTCAACGAAAAAAATCGGGGGTCACCGATGTCACTTTTGTTAAAACCATTACAAAATCCACATTTTTCAAACACAACCCATTAACTACATAAGTCTATGGAAAAATCATTTTTTCGAGGACATTTTTGGTTATAGCTAAAAATTTAGCCAATATTTTGTTGTGATTTTTTTATATAAGTTGCTCACTCCCATGTCGGCTTTCTATAAAACAAAAAAATCATTGGGTCCCGAGTAACCCTTTTTGAGATATTCATTGATATGCGAAAATCCTTATTTTCTGTGAAAAAAATGAACCTTGCGACATCTTAGTGCGTGTAGCGCCGACAAAAAACGCAGAATGATCGCAACGTGTTGATCGCGTGTCCTCTGAGTGTTGGCGTGAACCAGCGAGTATCGACTCTTCGATTTAGGCCTATAACATTCGCTTCCACCTTTTTTTTTTATCTTTTATGATCGGAATCCGAGTTTCGTGTTATCATACGGTTTTGGTTAATCCCTATTTTCTGCAGTTTTGTTAAGGAGAGGCGGCATCACTCCAGGTTATACCTATTATATTATATATTATACCTATTTGATAGAGTTTGTCTTAAAAGACCGACATTTCAATGAGGATTTTTTCATCACACCACCTGCCTTTGGAATGTTAACAGGGAAATAGTTTCAAATCAAATACCTATATGGGGCACAGCAACATTATTTGAAGGGGCCACCGTCCCCAAATAAGCAGCAAACATTTTTCTCCAACAGATGAATACCGAACCCAATCGGAACATTGGGAACGGCTAAAGTTTTGTCTCTATCTGATTATAAAGTACCAATACCAAAAATAAGAACATACTGCATACCACAATTGCGATTGCGGCAGTTTAAGCATAGTGAGGTGTCTCGTACGGGCTTGACTCACATATCTACATATTACGCATTGCACTAACCAATATATACTGTATCTATTACTTTTCAAACAATGAAAGCACTAAGAAATATGTTGTGGAGGAATGTGGGACTAACCATAAATCACGAAATTCATTGTAAATTGGTAACTTTACAAGTCCCAGTCTCGTTTCGGGCAAATGTGGCGGACCTTCGAATTGTATGGGAGGGCCGATGTCCCCTTCCCACATTCTCCCGCACTGCCCTCCAGATGCCAGGGAGAAAACCAGTGTTAAACAAAGGACAATAAGAAGGATGGTCATGTTCATCAGGTCCCATTCCAATCCTCCCTACTCGCGCGCTCGTGCGCAAAGAATGGTTTTTTATTTTGCGTAAAACTCTTGCTACGCGGGATGTGCGCTCTTTTGTTGTTCAGCTCGGGCAATCCGACGCTTCATGGCTGCGGAAGACATTTCGGAAGATTTAGAGGCTTGGACTGTGCCAAAGTTGATATATGAACCAAACTCCTTAAAGACGCGTTAACCAGCAAATCACTTTAAAATTTCACCGGAACCTTTTGATAATATTGCCCTGTATTTCTACCAATTGACCATCATTTATTTTTTGTAATGAACGACGTTTCCGATGGGGCCTTTCTTATTGCGTACATGTCCATATGACATATACTTGCACAACGTTCCATACACTAACACACATATAGCTTTTAGAGGATATAAAAAACGGCACGAATATCTCCTGCACAAACCGCTATTTTTGAAAAGTAGGTAAAAATCGCAAAGAAAAACAAAAAGCTACAGTTCATGCAAAAATTGAATTAATTTTGTATTTTGGCTCGTTCGCCTTTTCAAATAAAATGACTCCTGCTCATCAACTACATTTTCATATCCACGGGATCATTGATTCTATTATTGCTTCAACAGTGATCCACATTCAATTTTACTCCCTTCCCTATTCTGTACATAAAGATTTGATAACAACATTGAACGAAAGAGGCACGCAAACTGATGATAATTGATTAGGTGAAATATTCGAAAAACCTGACATAGAATTTTGACTATAACACCGCCAGAATTAGTGTAACTGGGCAACGGTTCATTACATGAAGTCCGAAACCCGACTTACCTTGCATTGATGGCGGACTTGCACTCGCTGATGCCCATCGCTATAGGTATTGGTTGTCGAATATTGACCATAGGTTATTGTCCCTGCAACGTAAAACTGTTTTGTACTTGGCTATCGGAGGCTTCCTTGCCCTTGAAGTTTGAAACAATCGGGTGTTGAATCATGAACGCAGTTCCTTGCCCTTATCGCCTCACGTAAGCTTATGGCTGCGAATCGCGCGCCATTTTTGACTGCTACTACTGGCAACCAACTTTACGAACGCATTCCACGGTGGTTGCGAACTTACGATATGGTTGTTTACACTACTGGCGCTGCTTGAACCGGCTTGCACTACGGCCCTGCGATGTGAAATGGTCCCGTCTAGTAATTAGAGAATAAAAGATGAGACATTTTTGTTTTGAAAGCCCATCTTAGTGGTGTCATAATGGATGGGCATCCATATTTTGAGAATGGTGGATGCCGGCCGCAGCCGGTATCCACCACGATAAAATATTTGATGCCCATCAATTATGACACCATCTAAGAGGCCCCAAACACCCAAATACATCTTTATTCTCATTCTATTTAGAATTGTGTAATTTTTGTTTTTAATTATTAATATATGACTTAAATTATTTGTCAAAAATGGTTCTAAACATAATCTTTTTTATATTCATTTAAATAATTGCACCCCTCTTGAAAACAATGGTTTCAATATCCAAGGAACCAAAGTCATCGCGTGGTGATCGTCACGAAAAGGGGGTAACTGCGTAATTGGCATTGCGTACCAACGGCGAACTCACGACGCAGCATAAACGCGCCGCATGCGCCGTGTCATATTCGACTGCACCGCGTAATTGCTCACGCACTATCCATCTATTACCCAAGTACTGGATGGGCGAGCTTTGACCTAATCCACTCATTTCTTGCTAACAAGATAACCACGCCCACTTAATAAGAATGTTCTTTGATTCAATGATTCAGTAATACTGGGTCTACATCTCTGCCTGATCCGCCGCGAGGCATTTTTATTTGGAATGGAACTGACAACAAACTGCACAATAATTTCTTGATGACCTGACCCAAACAACCGATGTTTCTGAAGCAGAACTCTCGGATTTCGAATATAACCAATGCGTAGGCACGATTACAAAAACCATATAACGTAACTGGTCACACGGAGAACTGGATAATCAATTGGCGAATAAACAGTGCATTCCAGTAAACAATTTCCAGAAAACTGACCACACGTCCGCATGTGATTAATAACGATGCAATTGTGAAACACCACCCACTTGAAGGCCGAACGCAATCAGATAATCAATATGGCGTCTTTATCAACACAACCACATAACTGAGCCAAACGATTGGCAATTTGACATGGCGCCTATTGAAATTCAATATCGAACGGCAGAATTAAGTTACTGCAATTGCATAAACTGGCGGCAACAACTTTAGCTTGTTGACAAACCCGTTTTTCTTACGATGCTCTCATAAAACGTTTTACGGACTGTTTTTAGACTGAAAAATGTCCATCCGATTGTCACATTAGTAACATGGGATAAAATCGCCATTTTCCTCTTAAAAATACGCGTTAAGCTTCTTAAGCCTCTTTACAGGGGTCTTTATTACTACAGAAATTTACAATACAACAGTGCAAAAAAATGGACTTTGATGAAAAAGATGGGAGCGAGTTTGTTTGTACAATTTTGAAGGATGCTGATAGTGGCTTTCAACACCTGACCGAACCAATTTATGTAACTCTAGCTAGCTTGCGTGATGTCACTTTGTTTGTCTACTTTAATAATGCCTTGTGTGCCTTTTTGGCATCTTGTGTTAATTTGTTTGGACCCCAAGAATGTGTTTGGTATTTAATTGTAAACAATCACTTTAAAATGCGTAACACGTGCACTGCAACATCAACAGCACGTTCTTTTCCACTTCCTTCTCCTCTGCCGAATGCCACGGTACTTCGGCAGTTCCAAGAGGAGGGAATTCCCCGCACCACCGGTGTTTCGGCACAGCAGTAATGACGATTGACTTGTAAAAACTAAAGTAAAAAACACATGTCATTCTAAATTCGGCCTATTCTAAAGCCATGGTTGGGTCACATTTTGTGCATGTTCATAGCGGGCGGGAAACTGAACGTAAAAAGAATCGAATGACAAGGTGCGAAACATTTTTTTTGCGAATAATTAAATGCGAGAAACTCTGCGAATAACTATTGCCAACAAACGGAAGTGTGAATATTACTGCGAATACGTACCTGCGCATATCTTCTGTGAATGTGGAAAAGCGATCAACACATGCTACTATTTTAATACTAAACATATGCGGATAATTTAATGCGCATAAAGTTTTGCAAATATTGTTTATGCTAATAATTTATTGCGCATAAAGTTTTGCCAGTATTGTTGTGCGAATAATTTAGTGCGCAGGAATGTTTGCAATATTGTTATGCGAATAATTTACTGCGCATAAATTTTACAAATATTGTTATGGGAATAATTTAATGCGCATTTAGTTTTTGCAAACTTGCTATGCGAATAATTTAATGCCCATAGAGTTTTGCAAATATAGCAGTGCGAATAATTCATGCGCATCAAGTTTTTTGCAAATATTGCTATGCGAATAATTTAATGATGCTAAGGTTTTTGCAAATATTGTTATGCGAATAATTAATGCGCATAAAGTTTTGCCAGTATTGTTGTGCGAATAATTAAGTGCGCATAAAGTTTTGCAAATATTGCTATGCGAATAATTTAATGCGCATAAGGTTTTTGCAAATATGTTATGCGAATAAATGTAATGTGCATAAAGGTTTGCAAATATTGTTTTGCGAATAATTTAATGGCATTAAAGTTTTTGCCAAATATTGTTATGGGGATTATTTCAATGCGAATGATTTTTGTGAAGAACGCTTATGCGCATTTTGTCTACAATGTGCTAAAAGGCGAATAAAGTTATGCGGTGTGGAATGCACTTCGAACAAACACAATGCAGTAAAAAAGAGGACGAAGATTTTGACGGCAAATTAATACGAGAAATGTGTTCCATACACGTATGCCCACAATGCACTTCTTCACAATACAATTTTGCACGTGTCACATGAATTTATAGGGACAAAGCACTTAAATTGCAAGATTTGGATGAGTTGTTCATTCATGTTATTTATTGACCAATTTTTATCCGATAGAGGTACGCGTTGTCGTTGTCAAATAAAAATAAGGTAAGAATAGATGATTGTACAATATTGTTTCGTTAATTAACAATATACAAAAAATAATGGGCCTAATATCGATCCTTGAGGACGGATCCTTATGTTACAAATGTTAAAAGTACATGAGTATAATATAACATTGTATCTGTTAGATCGATAACTTCGGAACCAAGTTAATACATTTTAAAACTGTCACACTTCAAAATGATGTCACTGTTGGAGTAAAAGATGTTGAGTTTACCCAACACTACTGCATTTGACCAGATTACCTTTAATTCTATATATTTTTCCAAATGTTCATTTCAATTGGATACACTATGTATTTAACTTCAGCCCTTTACGCAACCCAGATGTGTATTTCAACCCGCTAATGTATATAGGCCTACCACCCGATTGTTTTCGGCCTTGCCTCCAACAAAGGCAATTATGAGCGTTTCTTATAAAATAGTATTATTTTGGCTCTAACTTTGTATTCCAAAACGGTACCATTTAGCAATTGGTTGACAGGGAATACCATTTTAATTTAAGGATCAACTATGTGATTTTTAGGCACGCTAGTTAGAACATGTATCCATCAGATAACTCCTAGTTTTTTAGTAATTTTTAAAAGTTGGTTAAAACGCGAATCCCAACAAAAATATACCTTAATATCCAAATCTAGTTTGCACTTCTTCGGAGCGGACATTCGAAGGTAAAAGTTTGAATTCCTCCTGCACCTTGACAGCAAACTAACTGACGTACGTTAACAACGCTATTCTTATTCAGTGGACGTGGTTTATCTTGTTAGGCAAGAAAGTTGATTGGATTAGGTCAAAGCTCCGCCCACCCAGTACTGGGTAATAGATGGATAGTGCGTGCAGCATTACTCGGTGTATTCGAATATATGACACGCGCATGCGGCGCGTTTATACTGCGTCGTGACTTCGCGTTGGTACGCAATTCAATTTCCGCAGCGGTGACGATCACCCCGCGATTGACTTTGGTTCCTTGGATTGAAACTTTAGTTTTTCAAGAGGGGCATTATTCTGAATAAAAAAGATTGATGTTAGAACATTTATTTACAAATAATTTAAGTCGATAAAAAGCACAAAATTACACAATTCTAAATAAGAATGAGAATAAAAGATGATATTTTTTGTTTTGGTCCCTTATATGGTGTCCATAAATGGAATGGGCCATCCATTTTTAATCGTGGTGGATACCGGCTTCCCGCATACACCCATCAAAATATTGGATGCCCAATCCATTATGACCCCATCTAAGATGGCCAAACAAAAATCTCATCTTTTATTCTCTAAATAGTGCCGATTTTAGGGACAAGAGGAAATTTTTAAGGATCAAGGAAGTTGCTATCAATTTGAATCATGTAGAACACTAAACAAGAACGTTGGAAGGTTTATTGGACACGACAGAAAAACCAAAAACACCATCTAATGATTTTATTACGACGGCCGTATTCGCTTATTCGCTTCAGGGTGATCTCTTACAGTGAGTTGGCATTCCAAATATGTAAAAAAAAAACACGGGTTCGAAATTAATTGGGCCCTTTTCTGGAAATGTCCGCGGTTCTCTTTAACATCTTCAGGTATGTGTTTTTTTATATCCAGATATTATTCCGATTTTGTCTTCTTCGGAGACGGAACAGAAACACCGGAGATGTTTCATTCGCGTGTGTTGAAGGCAATTGAGATGTTTAACCGTTGCCACCAAGCAGGCGTCTTATCGAGCAGGTTCCTACTTGTTTGGCAATTCTCGAAGTTTGGAACCAAGAGGTAAGTTTAAGAAGATCTCGAGTAGTAGGGTTAGGGTTTTAGGGTAGGGTTAGTAGGGTTAGGGTTTAGGGTTAGGTTTAGGATTTTAGGGTTGTTTAGGGATAGGGTTAGTTGTTACATAAGGATAGGACCCGTTAAAAATAAAACTTGCCGTTTAATAAAGGAACAGACAATAAAATAAACGCTAAAGGTGCAACGAGAGATTTTGAGCACCCCAAATATTGTGTCATAATAATAATTTCAAATAGATAGACAACTCAATAGATGTCTTACCTTGTGTTTGCCTACAGTAAATTCTTTAAAAGATGAGAAAACAGGCTATTTTCATTTGCTTATATTTCTATGTAAAAATAGGCTGATGTGTATTTGCTCCAATACGAAATTAGAAATTTCACAATTTTTGTATCAAAGAAGAAAACATTTCTCAACCTTAATCCTTTCAGATGGGATTTGGGATGGAAAGGCTTATACATTCAAGGTAAAAAATTCAGTACTTTGATTTTTTTAGGGGGGCACTGATATGTGAAATCTCTCGTTGCAACCACTGGCTACACAGGGCATATTTAAACTAAATAGTGCGCCCTCAATATATTTCAAACTTGGATATTTTACATGGTTGTAAAGCTTTTATTTTACATTAAGCCTCACCTCAAAATGATTAAGACCAAATTCAGCGCCCTTATGGAAAACGATTTTTTTTATAATTAAATGGACTCCGGCGACATTTATCAGCAGAGACTGAAATGACGTGGTAACACAAGATAACACACGCTGGAGTTGATTCCCACGACGTGCACCCTGTTTGACCGGTCTGTGCCCGTTGTGGATTTTCAATATCAATGAGTTACGAGTCTATTGATATTCATTTGTAATAGACACATTTCCTGAATAAGTACGGCCAAACTTAAAGTTAGGCCTATAAATACCTGGGGTCCGTTCCCAACACGAACTTACGACACTGGTAGGCCTACCTTTATCCCAAGTACTGCGTAACTTCACTACAAAGTTCAATTGCGTTCCCGAAACTCGTACGGAGATACCTGACAACTAAAATTACGGACGGAGGTCTACGTCGATCTAGTTGTGACTTAGTACACAATACTGTTATTCCAGCGTTCCCCACACGGACCAGTAAGCAGTTGTGAACTAAGTTCCGGGACCAAAAGTTACCGCACAAAACTACGTCTACTCGCGGGTAGACTAACACACACGTAAGCGTTGAAGCAAGCTAAAGCAACGATTTCATTTCATCGAGGTGTGAGGAAAGAGGAAGAAATGGATCCCCAAATACAAATTCAAAATTATACAAAACCAATGTAGGAGGTTTTGAAGACTGACAGGCTTATACACAAAAAATTTGATATAGGCCTATATACAAGGTGAATGGGACTATTGGAATGAAATAATAGAGTATTTTGAAGGTTTTTATTTATATATTGAAAACCCTGGGAAAGGTTAAAATAATAATACTCATAATAATAATAATATTAAATACACTACTATCTTCTACGTTATTGTATACCTCTTAATAACGAAACTATTAGTCGTATTTATCATGTTTATACATAACTTGAAATTGGCATCAAGCTTGTAAAACATTGTTTTTTTAATTAGTTACTTAAGTTAAAGTATGGTTTAAAGATAAAGATTTTTTTATACTTGGTGATTTGTGTATCAGAATTTTTACCTGCAGTAACATGTTTTGGAATTTTGGGGATGGGTCAAGTTTTCAAATTGGATTTTATTTTTCTCTATCCGGAAAATATGAACGCTTTTTGGTTAAACGTGTGGCCCATCCCTTTCGACGCATCGTATTTATTATGCACAATCCCTGTTTTTTAATGATCTTCTTCCTCTTAATTGATTTTCTTCTTCTTCCTTCTTCTCCTTCTTCTAATCAAATGGAGACATTAAAACTAATAACTGTAAAAGAATTTGCATATATACAGAGTTGTGTCAAAAGGAACCCTATCCAATATTACAACAATTTTTGGCTACCTTATGAATACAGAGCTTTTTTTCTGGGGGGGGTAGATTGTGAAAAAAATGAGAAAACGAAATTTAAGAGGTCCCATGTTGAGAATTTCCCTAAACCGATTCAAATCCACATACCTTCCCATCGCCTTTTGTTACCTTAGGTAGCGGTGATTTATTTTAAGGTGGCATTAAAATGGAAGATTATATTATGTTGGGTCAACTCTAAAAAAACGAACGATTTACATCTTCACTTTTAAAATATTTGAAAACCGTTTCAAAATTGAAACGGTTTTTTTCTAAAAAGATCAAATTGAAAAATATAAAATTTTATTGAATAGGAAAGGGCTGTAAAATTAACAGAGCGATCGGAAACCTTATATTTTGAAAGAAGAGCTGCATATTATGGGTCTATGCGCGTACGAACACCAATACACTGATACCTCATACCCGGTCGTCCGAGTAATAAATGCCTGTCCTGGCTTAGTACCACTGACCTTTTTTAATACATTTCATTACGAGAAACGAACAATAGCGAAATACTATCACGCATACTCGCATACAGTACACCCACAAATACTCCCAAGCGTTTAATCGATAGTTTGGAGTAAGAATAGTCTTTGAATGTTCGTAACTCTTGATGCGTTTCACTAGCTGAGAACCATCTCAGCAGGTGGTTGGGGAACAGACGTAAGTAGCAACTAATAGAAATCTTAGCTTGTGCTGAGGCAGACTGCGACACAACTTAGGACAACCTTTTGGGGACACGAACCCCTGGATGTCTTTAGCCTCTTATTAATGTCCTGTTTTTTGGATAAATCTTAGTTTTTATGTGTAACTATATCTCTAATCTTCTAATGGCCTAGATATCATTTGCGAGCAAATTGAAGACATTGCATATTTTGTGAACATGTGTGCCAGGGCCGCTTTAATATGTTAAATATACATATATTTTGAGTGCCGCGCTGAAAGTTACCAAACCAAAACTCAAGAGCGTAGTCGGTTGACCTATTACAGAAGTGGTATAGACCATAAATTTTTCGGGAAAGGGATGAGTTGAGAGCACAATCCTGTTTTAAATTAGAATAAACCTTTGGAATTTTCAAATTAAAAAACAATTTTTGATTTTGTCATTTTGTTTAAAAACTGAAAAATTGTTAAAGCAATATTGGGCAACATTTTTTAGAGCGCCCCCATTTTCAAAATTTGATATTTTGCAAGTTTACGTTGGTAAATTTCTAGGACTATACCTGCGAACGAGAATGCTAAAATGCGTCTTTCTCACAAAATAAGCGATTTTTGTATTAGAATTGGGAGCCCGATTGGACTTAACGGCAGATCTGGAATGCTACGTTAAGTCCGTCCATGATGAATAGTGCCACCCAATCGAGAAAAAGAACCTCTAACTTGACTGCCCGAACGATTAAAATAAACTAATGTGAGCGTGACACGTACATGGCGCTATTTCCCCGCTATTTCACATGGAAGGCCGTTTCCACAGCCGTTGAATTATTAAGCGGGGATCCCCGATAATAATTAGTCCTAGTACAAAAATTCCTTCGTTTGTTGACACATAGACGCTTTCGAGCTTAACCATTCACATGTAGAGTTTTACTAGCCAGTTACAATTCCAAACCCGTGTAAAAATCGCCAAATTTTTGAAAAATTGGGGGCGCCCTTAAAAAATGTCGGCTTAATCTTGCTTTAAGCCCCGATTTAAAAGCAAGCGAAATTAATCTGTTAAATTTATCGATTTTGGCCATCAATCGGCAAGGAATCGGAAACCCGCGACTTTCGTACATGAGGCTACAACTTTTTCAGGAATGTTCTAAACCGCAGTTGTAATCTCGAGCGTACAAAATCAGCGTGCGCGATAGGCATGCACAATAAGCTGCCCAAAAGCTATGGACGACGAAGTATAATCAAAGGCTTAGTGTAAAACGTGAAAGCGCAAGCACTAGTGAATTGGACTTTATTCCGATAAGACTTCTAAATTCACTAGTACTTGCGCTTTCGCTTCCGCTTTCTACACTAAGCCTAATCAAATAATAGTCTATGATAGGGGCCATGCCATCCCAATTACAACTCATGACACTCGTTTTTTTTTTTTTTTTTTTTTTTTTTTTTTTTTTTTTTTTTTTTTTTTTTTTTTTTTTTTTTTTTTTTTTTTTTAGATTACTGAGATGACAGAAAAGAGGAGTCAAGAGACAAAACCATACACTTCAAACCAACAAAATCATATAACACAACTCCGGTAAAAAATTAACCGGCGAATGACTACCGCTGTAAATACATGTATAGTCCATAAGCTGCCATCATTGGATTTTCCTTTCGTTGCACCCAACTGGTGATTAATTTCCCCATATATCACCTTGAAGGGGATGACCCCCTGACTAGCAGGAGGTATGTTTCCGCTCAGAAAAGCTGCACGTTAGCGTGTTCTGCCCATTTCAAAATGGCCGCTATTGTTTTATGTAAACCCGCCATTATAATTTCATTACAGATTGAAATTATATCCACGACTACGCGATATCAAGTTTGTAACTTCCTAAAGGGGGCTTAGGCGTCCAAGATGGCGGCCGCAAAGATGCATATTTTGCTAAATGAACTTAAAATGGCAAATTGTTGAAATAAGAACCTGGGTGATATTTTGGGAGCTCCAAAAAGAATTTATGGCATTTATATTTTACGTACAGGCTTGTTTTTAAAGATGGCGGTGATTATATTCGCTCTGGAGTACGTAAATTAGGAAGAAAAGCAACCCTAACCATCTTTTTGATGTTATTAAACAACACTTTCTAATAATGCCCTAAATCATTTCCAAGATGTAAAAAATATTAAAGTGGGGTATTGACACGTCCAAGAGAATGCTGTCACAATAGCTGGTTACTACTTGGGCTATATAACATAGTTTAAACTGACTCTATAATAGCTCATAGGAAGACAACAGCTCATATCAACCTAATGCAATAAAATCATAATATATGGGTGTGGACTGTATTTAAAGACTACTCAGTGACGTCATAGGTGTTTCCCAGTAAAAATAAAAACTATGCTTATGAAGAAGTGAAAAAGTTGTCTATATGTAGAAGGAAA
Organism: Ophioderma brevispina; assembly: GCA_023653785.1. NCBI lineage: Eukaryota > Metazoa > Echinodermata > Ophiuroidea > Amphilepidida > Ophiodermatidae > Ophioderma > Ophioderma brevispina. The sequence goes on from JAMKCH010014087.1 coordinate 14,242, forward strand.
ATTCAAATATGGTGACCTAACTTTCTTTCGAGCACATCAAGTGCTATCTTTGTTTCTGACTTGTACCACCAGCTCCTTCTCCCTCTCTACTGCCGAGATCATCTTCCTTCCCGGCGTCAACTAGTGTTGAGTGGTCTGCAATTGTCCAGAAGTACGAGAGAAGATTGCGGAAAATTGTTATCAATAGTTTTCCTTATGGTTCTTATTATGTCGAAAAAGTGTGCAGGGTCGTTTGTCTTCTTGATTAGTCCCCCGGAGCGGGTATAACCGCCGCCATCATGAGGTTATTATCATGTCCGCAATATACAAATGTCATAAATCATGTTTTGGGCTCTCAAAATATTAGTCGCATTCGTACCCCATCATTTGGCAATTTTAGTATAATTAACAAAAAATGCCTCCTCCGGCCGGCCATAGTGGACATTAAATGTTTTTTAGCCCACTTTAGGCAAGGAAAAAAACCTTCATTTCGTGTAGTCCAGCAAGTTCTTATCTATTAACGAAAACACAATAGCGTTTTTCCTAAAACAATGGTGGCCATTTTGTTTGGAAATAGGCAGTACGAGCTAAGGTGCAACATTTCGGGGCGGAAACATACCTAATCCTAGGCAGGGGGACACCCATTAAAGGGTAATATATTGGGAAAAATTAATCACCAGGGGGTTTGCATGCAACAAACTCGAAGTTTAAGGCCCATACAGAAATGGCTATGGACTAGTTAGACCAAACTTATTTGGACTTCCACCAGGCCCTCTGACTGTGACAGTAGATAACATTAACAGCACTTTGCTGAGTAGAGTCAGAAAAATGCTCTTGCAATGATCTTACTGTATGTCAGGTTATGACTTGGTATTATTTGAGGTAACTAACAAAATGTGGATTTTCTCTAAAATGGCCTCATGAACCCCGTGGTTAAGTTATTGATTCAATTCAAGTTAATATTCGAGTTGTTATAACACGCAAAAATGCGATGTTGAAATAGCTTGATGAAAAGCTATCTTTATCCACACAATATAGTCCGGCAAATCCCTATGGCCAATTTATGCTGTGCCTGCCTTTAACGTTCGAAATCTGATTTTCCCTAAATCAAGTATGATTGCTCTTTTGATAACTGGTGAACCCATCATCATCTCCTGCGTGAGATAGTTTCGTGACGTGCATCCTTACGTATAAACGAGTTCATTGGAAAGAACGGCGAATTCTGCCGACGCGATATTTCTGGGAATTGTGGGTATTTTTTGCCCCATTCTTGGCGAGTGCTAAACCAGTGGCTGGTTTTGCCGTGTCCCCCTTTTACAACTCATCGAAGGAATAACATGGGTAAAACGGAACCACCCAAGTGTGGCATCTTGCTCAGCAGGCTTCGGGCTTTTGCGCTTTCACAACACACCGCATTGTACGCGCTGAACAAACGAGTTCTCCGCGAAATTTGCGTGTACGCCATGCGCAGGTCACAAGCAAGGGAAACTTGAATACGCATGCGCAGTGGGCTTTGAGCTAAGTTCTCTGACGCCGCAAAAACCTTAAGTGTTAAAAACACCTTTTTTAGCTTTTAACACATTTTGGGAACAAACGTTATAGGCATAATACATTTACTGTAAACTTTTCGCACTTATCTGTATCATGTGTTTTATTGGGGTTTGCTTTCCATCTTGAACCAGCTATTATTGGGTAAACGGGCAAAAGTGTATTAAACTAAAAAAAATGCTTTGTTAAAATATGTTGTCAGGCACTACGTACCTTCATTAAAATAATTTTGAAGGTATTAGAGGTTAGAGGATTTACTACGGTTTGAAAATAATCCATTGGCCCACAAATCAATTGCTACGACCACCAGAATTGGTCAGTAAACAATGATACAAGGTCCACGTGTGGCGTACACCGATTGGGATCAAAGGGCCACGATCAAAGGGGTTAGGTATTCTATGTATGAAAATCTATACACTCATTTCTGCTGCAAATCCATTGCTATGATCACAAGACATGGTAAGAAGAAACACTGCCCAAAGTCCATTTTCAATGTAAAACTATAACGACACATTTACGTGGTAATAATTTTTTTTCTGCTCAAATCAATTGCTCTGATCACCCCAAAACTTGTTCAGGGAAACACTAAAACAAAAGGTTCATGGCGTGGTACACAGAATAGGGTCAAAGTTAACGTAGGCTGATTTTATGTTATTTTTTTGTATTTATTTATTGGGCTAAAAGTACACCTTCAAAACGGTGGCACTCTGAATTACAAATCCAGTGCACCCACATTTAAAAAATAAACCAAAACTACTAATATCATATAATCAAATCACAATCAAAACTTACACATTGCGGCCACAGTCGATTTCGATCTCCGATTCTGAGCATGCGCAATATGATGTTTCTGAAGGGTCACAATCGCGGTCACTATCGGGCATATTAATGAGCTTCGAGTGTGCGTGGCCGTCAGCTGCTAGATCCTGACATCCCCGGCGAATTCACCGTAGTAACCATGGATAGCGTGCCGGAGTCGACCTTTACTGATTAGAAAACTTAAAAGAGTGCTATTTTTTTAATGAAAGTACACTGAAAATATGCTGTTCACTGAAATTGGAAATTACCAGTAACTTCAGCCGCATCAGAAACATGGTGAGGCCTTTTTTTCTTTATTGGAAGTTAAAGGAAATAGGGACCCCCTTTAGAGGTCTCTAGAAAATGAATGAAAGTGACTGTGGTGATCAATAACACAAGTAGGCATATCATCCATCTAAATTTTATTAGGCCTTGGGTTCCCTGCATGTATCAAAAATTTTTTTATGTTTTGGTCCATATTGCAAGATGTTTTATGACCCTTTATGTGCTGTAAATTGCTGCAGGTTAAGGGGGGTCGTGTGAGGTTGAGTTCCTTTCCATCCCTGTACCCACCCCTTCCCCCACCCCCACCCTCCCTCTCCCCACCCATGCAGGACGTCCCTTGTACCCAAAATTTCAAAGCTTTGTAGAAATATCTCAATTGACCACCCCACAGTGTGGGAAGCACTACATATACAACCCGACTTGTGCACATACCTCAGCCTACCCCTTCCCACCCCACTTTAATCACAAACGAGCATGCGGTATAATAATTTGTCAACAAGGTAGAAATAGAAATACTAGCGGACCCCACTCTGCCTGGAACGCATACAGATTCCCTGTCACCTACAACAATCCCTCCCACCATGCCAGCGCTTTATACACACGACACGTACTCCGCCCCTCCCCTCTCCTCCCCCCATCCCAACCTCGAATGATATGAACATGTGGACACATCATTAGCTATCATCATTACTATTAATACCTCTTAATTTACAGCCTTGTACCCTGAGCATGCACCTCGCCTAGTGGCCACATCACCATAGGCATATTACTACACCCGGATTCCCGAATTATGTGCAAGATCTTGTGGTGTGTATTTTTGGCATATCACCCAAAAACCCATAATTAAAATGGACAATGAATGATGAATTATGCACCAATTGGAATGCTGAAGGCTGTAATTTTCAATAAAAATGTGTCATCACATACAAAATATTGTGAAAACCCACGACGGGGGAAAATTCCAACCATTTACTATCGCTTCACTTACCATAAGTCATCAATTAGAACCGAAAAGTAAAAAAAAAGTGATGCACAAGTTGCCGAAAAACTGTCGTAGATCGACTTTCTCTCACTGATTTATTCGGGGAAAAAGCAATGAGTAGAATTGGGCTCACAGATATAAAAAATTAAAACTTCATTTAGGAGAAGTCCACCGGGGAAAGAAGCAACGTTTCCCAGGCAATTCGGTTGAATGTTTACGCAGCAATATTATGGCCACGAGATTTCACCTCATGCGTGACAAGTGAATGACGTCATATAATGACAGGCTACACACGATTAGCTCTTACTATTTATGATCGGTTGATTCGTGCTGAACATTTTTCATTGGCAATTACAACAAGACAAGATATTTAACAAAGAATTCACACACATGCAAGCACAGAACCCACAATAATCGAGAGAATGCTCCATCTGAATTAAGGAAATAACACCATATAAATAAGAAACTTTCACACAATTCAGTAGAGCACCCGCCCGACCACTACCGGGCTCGTGTCTGGCTTTTCCCCCTATTTATCATTATACAAATCACATATACGGTACATAATCAGCGTACATAATCAGCGTAGAGGTTGTGTATAAAACAACCCTAAAAGCCTCGTGTTGGTGGACATGTTTGAAAGCATAAAACCACTGCTAATCCCAGAGGGCAAACCCATAGTTACCATTCCACAATATTATTTGACCACATCAGAGCTTAATTTAAACCTAACAGGCGTGCCCTTTTAAACGATGATTTGTCTGAGATTATCAAAAAGTAGTTCTGTATCCACGTGACCTTTGAAGAAAGAACCATATTTATTTGATGATTACCACCAAAAACGAATGCGTTCTTTTCCAATAGTTAGAGTACCCCCAATGGGTTATACAATTTATATGGGGACCTTTTTATATTCATCATAAACGTACATCATGCAGGGCTTCACATGAAACAAGACATGTACCATTCTTCAGGAACTGGTTCAAAGAGCTTACATGCCATTCAGAAATCCAAAGAATTTTTCCATTTCTTTGTTACTCGCCAAACATAAGCGTTATTTGTTCTGGCTTTGAATTTCAAGGAGCACCCTTAAAATCATATTTATCAAGAAGGTATTTTCCATGCAAAGGCTCACTTTTGTAGAACATAATAATTCGTCAAGGAGATGATTGGAACTCCATTGTCGTACCAATTATACTGATTAAAGGAATTCTTTGAAAAATCTGTCAAATAGCAATCTGAACTTGCCTTACGACGCTAGGATCGTGGTCTTTGGTTACAGTCAGTCTAGTTATTTCTGCAAACCTGGATTTGTTGAATCATTTGCCCATTGTTTTGAAAACTAAAGGCTCTTTGGGGCTTATCTTCAAACCTTCCAATGCTTTGTCTATCAATCCCCAGAGAATCATGTATGTAATGAAACTTAATCGCAATCTCCAAAAACCAAGGGGTTTCTAATTAGCGTATTAGCAAGTTATCTAGACAAAGATAAGACACTTCCCCTATTTTTGTGTACGGAAGTGGATGTTCATGGAGAAGGGCGCTCCAATTTGGTCAGGGTAGATAAAATACGCAAACACTCGTATAGCTGCATAAGCAATGGCGAGTAGGTCAAAAGTCTAGTTAGTGTTCAGATGTTAAAGGCTACTTCAGAGACTTCAATTATATATTTTTGTATAATTAAGTTTAACAAAGTCACATAGAACTAAAGATATCCGAGGGGATATCCAATATAAAACAAATGTGTGATAAACTATATGAATGGAAAATCTGGCCATGTTATCTTGGGCTTATTCCTGTGTATTGTGCCTTTAGACCCCCTCGGGTTTAGCCTATAAGGCTAAGTACAGGCATGATAAGGCAACCATCGCAGAAAATTAATGTTTTGCTGGGCCTGCTGCCCGGCCGGCCGGGCAGGCGGAACAAGGATTTCGTCAATTAAAAAAAAATGAATGCCTGAAAGAGCTTCCTCATTCCTCATTCCCATGCCATATGCAATACATACTGCCGAAGTCACAACCAAACATATCATATCAATTATCACCTCACACGTATGTTCAATTTGTCCATCACATTTATGGAAAAATGAAGTCTTATTTTAGGTAGGCCTACCATCACCCAAAAAGTGTCAATGAGTACAGTTTGGACCGTCATTGAGATACTGCATGTATACACAAAACACAATTTAAGGTAAATACAGTGCATCGGTCAGTCTACACTGACACTGTGCACTCACTTTCACTCACGTTTGTTTAAGCAAATCAACTAATATTTCATTTTAGTCACGAGGGTTAATATTCAAAAATATTAAAATCACTGATAATTTGCGCATCATTAATATGCATAATGCTGATTTTAGAGAACAGTGGTACGGTTTCAAAAAAGAAATTGAAGTTAGAAAACTGGAGATATTGCGCATCGAAAATTTGAAATTGAGAAAAATGGGAAAATAGCAAAAGTATACATTTTTGTTCAAATTTTTTTTAAACGTCATTTTTCAACAAATGTATGTACTGAAATATTGTACATAATTTTCTTTTTAGCCAAATAGTTTTTAGCCAAAAAATGGAAGTTGATTTGGATACTTCTACCATACAAGAACACTGTGACATACATGTATCGCACATAACGCTAAACTTATATGGAAAATATAAACAATCGTCGAAATATTACCTTTTTACAAGCACCCCGTATGTCCAGCAGTAACTATAAATAATCGCTAGGCAAGAAACTCATCAGAATCCGAAATTAATAGGGGCATTTTCAGTATAACCTTGTGTTCTACCGAAAGGAGTTGGTTCCCACGCTTTTTAGATTTTTGTTTGTACCCTACCACATCGCCTTTTTCTTCCTAGGGCCAAATATCTATAATTAATTGTCATTGACTTGTCAAAGAAGGACCACCGTGAATATCCCTTCTAATTTCAGTGATTTTTAAAGTATCTTTCCAAGATTTATGTCGGAACCAATCAAAATAGAAATTAAAATTACATTCCATTTGCCTTAGATTTTCATCATATTAAAGATTTTAATTCAAATGCATTTATAATAATATTTAATTAAATACAATTAGATAAAATTTTTCATCCAAACATTGGCTTGTCCTACCTAAAATCTTAAAGATTAACTTTGAAATCCCTTGAATTTAGAGTGATAGTATAAAGGTTATCCTAAAGTGATGTATCAGGGTGACAACCACCACATTTTTCGGTAAAGAATTACCAACTATAAAAAGGTCACAGGGACGGACCTTAGACATGACTTATGCCCAGCTCTCTTTCGAAGCGATTGGTCAGACTCCGACCAATAATGTTGTTGTAGGGGGCTCGCTACACCTCCTCTACAGCGAGTCTGTTACCTTCCCGACAATGAATAATGTCCGGTACCCATTTATACACCTGGGTGATGAGGAGTAATTAATGTCAAGTTACCTTACTACTCAACTGGCACAACAACGTTGGCTCAGTTGGACTCGAACCCACGACCTTTGGATTGCGGGACGAGCGCTCAATCCACTGACCACACGTCCCTATGTATAACACTGAATACCACCTCAGATATTTTGTTACCTATATAGATATGGGGTAGCTCTTCTTCCCATTGCTATCAAAAATTAGTAACAAACACTAACGTCATGGATTACTTCATAAAAATTTTCAGAACTGTCAATTTCCATGTACACACCGTGTAGCATGGTGAAAATGCCATTTATTACCTAAAAATTGTCCTTATATTCTGGAATGTTACAACAAAGATTTTGAAATGAACAGAATAAATCCCTAATATATTTCAACATTGGACCCGCAATAGTTTCAGATTCAGGACGTCTTTCACTAGTCTAAATGACCTGCATATGAGAGTGAAAACTATAATTATTTGTAAAATCCTAACAAAATTGTTTGATTGGCTAACCCGCCCGAAAAAACCTATTTTTACCGCCGACCCTAAATATTTTTGATTTTTTTGTGTGGCAAAAAAGTTTAAAACAAGTAAACAAATATTTTCATTTAGTATCAGCGATTTTAGTATTGCGGGACATCCAAAATGCAAATAAACCGATGTTTTTACAGAAAAAGTGAAGATGTGGCATTTGTTTTTGTCTGTGTGTCATATATTTTGTGTTCTGGTAAGTGAACATAAAAAAAAAATCCGAACCTACCTACCCTATGTTTTTTCTAATGTTACGCCAATCAACAATTTTTTTTAAGGCCTAAGTTAAAAAAGCGAAATAATCAACGCTTTACAATTGGTCCGTCTTTCATTTAATTTTCGTGTTTCTGCTCTCGGTAGTTATCATGTTCTCATCAGTAAAAACATTAACTCGAGTTTACGAGCGGTCTCAACCGGTAAGTTATATCATAGTTTAATGTAAGCCGTGTATCTATAAGGCGTTTAGCCATTTTTTACTTCGCAGGTTTCGTAAGTTAAAATGTCAAATGGTTCAAAAGAAAACGCCAACGACGCATATCCGTTGAGATGTCAATTTTTAAGGTTGAAATTTGTGAGCGGCTGAGCATCGTGTTGGGGGGGATGAGGAACATATTTTTTCGCTTGGTTTGAATTATTAACACACCCAGGAAGGAACTTGAGTTTTATATTCCCATAGACTACAGAAAATCTTCAAATTGTATATATATTTTGTTTATAAATATTCGATCTTTTTAATCGGCTTTTCCTCCTCCCGTCGTCGATACAGGCAAATTTAGTAAGATCAGGCGTCAAATTTTCGGGCAGTTTGTAATGTTTATATTGTACTTTCCTCGTGGTTTTTCTAAAAGCGGGGGTGTAGGGAATCCTTTTCAAGAGATCACTAAATTTAGTCTAACTTTTGACACTGTCTGGAACAATCAGAACCCGATTCAACTCACTGTATTTATCTGTCCTTAGCACTTCTCGCGTCAATTAGAATCATCATTAGATTGCGCTGTTCTAGCTGCGACATCACAATGTTTGGAGCTTCCTGTTTTATGGACATTTTGTGACTTGTGCTGTTATTATGCCAACTTTTCTACTTCTTCAGTGGATTCGAGATGAGTACGAAGTAACGATCTTGGATTGCAAACTAACGATGAGACCGAAATAAGCGTGGAACTTGAACATCCTAACTGTACCCGTGTCATGAAAGTAATGAATTTCCCCGTTACATACAGTGCCTACCGATAGTGAACTGCAGCGTATGATTGTATACACTGACCACTACACTGGTCAAGCCCATTGTGGGTGTGTCGCAATACTACTTCAACAATGCACAATGATGGTGATGACTGTTTTCAGGACGTACAGCATTCACGTATTGAGACTCATGCGCCTCCCACCACGAGTACACCCATGAACAAGCTTCTTGTCTCCAGAACCAATGCACTGAGGTATATGGAAGGCATTAGTGGAGTGCATTCGGGATATAATTGCATGCTTGAGGCATTAATAAATTAACATAATGCTTAACGGGGCCACGGTGAGCACGATCGCTTAGCGCGAGTGCTCACAGTGGGCCCCGTTTTTTATCCATATATTACTTTATTAATGCCCTCCAAGCATGCAATTATATCCCCGACTGCACTCCACTAATGCCTTATCGGTCATCAACCACTAAGCATTATTTTATGCACCATCAAACATAATACCAAATATTAACTCTCTTTCTGACATATTTTGGATTCTTTTAAAAACATTTAATAATTTTAAGTTTTTTAAAAAATAGAAATATTACGAACTTTCCGCAACACTGGGTTGACTTGTTGCATAAGTAGCAAGCATTGGAGAGAAAGTGTGAAAATTTATAACAATGTGTATTGATTGAAACTTCGGTTAGTTACCAGCTCACTGAATAGTTTGCTTTTGGCATAATTGCCATGATTACCATGGAACGTAGCGATTACGCATTAGTCAATACTTACTTCAGTCAATCTGATTTGGATGAATAAGCGCAGTTGATTTACAACCTGCCGATTAATTATTCCTTAAGTTCTGAGGTATCGCATCTCTGTATAGGTCAAATCGGTGTTATTAACACGTCAGATTTTTTAAATGAGATGAAGTGTTAGGAACTATTGCCGTTAGAGTTGCTTGTTTTTTAACACCATAGAAATAAGAGTTCTATTTTAAGGTATATACTCTGTAATGAGTGTCAATCTGATTCTTTACCCGGTCGTAAGCCACATAACCGGGAGGTTGTGGGAATGAACGTTCTGGCCTTGGTATTATGGCATTACCATGGCAAGTGAACTGTTTCAAGCGCTTTCATCACTTGAGGGGGAAGTAAAAGCGTGCGTGCTGGCGTGCATTTTATTCTATTGTTTATAATGCACGCTGAGCTGCCCCCTACATATATGCACACATGCATATTCAATCGGTTCATAATGCACGGCATGCATATTCCAAATTCGAGGTAAGCGGCATTCGCGAATAATAATTTTATATATTACGCGAAACAAAGAAAAACCACTCGAAATAATGCTCTATTGGTTTATAATAGACCTATCTGACACATTTTATAAGAATTGAATCCTTGGGCATAAGCGCTTCCAAAAATCTGCAAGCGTAAACGGGTCCGTAGAGGTGGTCGTCCTGTTTAAAACAAACGATCTGGCCTAATTGCTCAAAGTGATACAGTGTGTTATAAATCCACCCATGCTCAAGTATCATCTCCAGGCAAATTTGGCTACCGTCAGGTTCTTAGCAATGCGCAATCATTGCGCTAAAAAATGGACGAGGGTTGACATTAGTGTGTTCACTGAATCCTGGTTTAATCCGCACATGCTCCCCAATCATACGGATATCGGGTTTTTGTTTTGCCTGTTTTTTCACAAAGCAGAGGCACCAAGCGTGGTGTTGGGCGTTGGATATATGGTCAAAAATAATGATCCCCTCCAGGGCTTGATGTACGGTTCCCGAAGAACTGGAATGTGTTTGGATCTAAGTAAGACCACCTCTTTACCAAGAGGGATTTCTGCAATTACTATTTGTGGTGTGTACATAGTAAGAGATTCGCCTCTCCAACCAATGCTTCAGCAACATTTTTGACAACCATTGATCATGTGCGTACCCTTTACCCTGAAATGGGCTTCTGTATCATGGGTGACTTCAACAGAATGAACATTAACAACCCCTACTTAGCGGTAATGTCTCAACCAGATTGTGACTTTCCATACGAGGCCCAAGCTACAAAGCTACCTTAGATCTCATTCTGACGAATGTTCAGAACCACTCTCGCTCCGTCTTCTTATTTAGTACATGGGGAATTGTATGGATGTTTGGTTTATTTTTTTCATATATTGTACAACTTTGACACCAATGTTTTTTTACCAATACGAATTTTATGGAAAGAATCTGAAAATCATGGGTGTCATTTTTCAATGTGTTCTTGGGTGTTTTATAAGGGGGAAAAATTTGTTTAGGGGTAAACAATAAAATGTTTAAACTTGTTTTAAAATTTACACCAGTCTGTTCGGCTGCTCATAAGGTTTTCTAAAAAGGTATTGTTTTTGCCCATATTACGACCTATTGTTTTTTAGTACAATCGGCTCAGAAAGTTCAAAGGTCTTATTTAGAATGGTCCGATTTTGTTGAAACTGGTTTTAAATCGTTCATTGCAGGGTCATACTAAATAAGAAATGTATATAGCTTCTGTTTTCATCCCTTTCAAAGTGTGAACTTTTAAAGATATGACTATGTCTCCCATAACCCTGTGGACCACGGCCATATTCGCCCTCTTAATTATTATCAAAAACGCCATTGACAACGCGACCTTTATATTTTTGGCCTTCTGTACAGTAAGACGAACAATTTGCACCATTTTTAAAACAAACCGATGAATCTGAACATTGTACCCCCATTGTGACATTGAACCCCTTTTACCCTGTAACTCTTGTACTATAACACTCAGGTAGGGCAAATATAACCTTTCGTAATCCTTGAAAGGTAATGAACCATGATGTATACTTTAAAACACTTTTGGCCCGTCTTATTATATTTTCCCCCTTCTAAACCAGTTTAAACTTTTGCCCCCCCTAAAATTCATCCAAGAACACCTTTTAAAAAAAAAAAAAAAAAAAAAAATGACACCCATGATTTTTGGAATCCTCATCAATTTTGTTTAGAAAAACCTTGGTTGCCAGATTTGTACTATGAATTTTCACAAAAATCAGTTCCCACCACCACACATGTACTAGATTCACCATTGGCAAGAGCGATCACGTCTGTGTCTTATGGAAACCAACAAACCGTAGTAACTAACACGCCTTTAAGACACGTACCGTCCGTTCCATGGTTTGTGATAAAAATATGTTCGTGGAACGTGCATTTGGAAGATGGATCCAAGATCCAAATTGGAGTGAGGTCTATGATAGCAAGGGAACTCACATTAAAAACTAGATGCCTGTTTCTGTTTTATATAGAGGTATTGATTTACAAGTCTTCCCTACTAAGGTTATTAAAGTTCTGCAATCAGACAAGCCAATGGATACCCACGCATAAAAACTCATTTCTAACGTCAGACCGCATTTGTTGGCTAAATTGATACCTTAGTCTTGCGTACCTAAGACAATGAAGTCGAGGGAAATTGAAAAAGCTAAAGTGTCTCACACAGCTACAGAGTTAGAAATCTGTCAGAAAACTGAACCACGGCAAATGGTACCAACATTACTCATGAATCACACAATTCTGAGCTTTTAAGAAATGCACACTCCCTGGGGTTGCCAAAATCTACTGACAAGGTTATATGGCTCCATTTTCTTCTGTTAAACTTTATAAAAACTATTATTATTTCATCGAATTTATTTGAGAAAAGATTTCTCACGGGAAAAAGTAATTTTGTTTACTATCAAAGAGAGAACGGGGAATACCCCTAGTTGTTTTGCTAAGTGCCCCTGTTTTTAGATTGGCTCACAATAGGGGAAGTGGTGGATTCCCCAAGATGCTAAACGTAAGTAACTGTCTCAGCTTGTTTATGCTTATAAACGATCAGAACAATTGCAAGATTGGAATTCACCCACCAAGTTCTATAGATTCATTGATGTAATTTCGCATTGTGAAATCTGATTTGATGTGTGCAGTTGGTATGTTTATACTGGCCATGATGATGATTTATGATTATTGTTAGAAAGGGGAATCTAGGTGTGAGAAGTTAAATGGTACTTGTGATGGAAGGACTCTCTGCCATCTAGCCACTAGTATCAAACAAGTAGCTAGAAGATCGCTAGTTTACTCTGCATTGAGAAGCAGACCTGTACAGTGCCAGGATTTATTATAGTTTTATTCCATTTGAGCAGAGTGCTGTAATAATTCTCTGTCGTCTTTGAAGCCGAATGTGCTTGGGAATCAACATAGGATTCCAATTGTGGCCAGATAGAAATCGTGGTGATTAATCTTGGACTGATACTGTGGATTTATTAAGATCGGATCGAGGGACTTGTAATTCTCCTTGTCGCTGGACATACTGGACAAGATTACCTTCAGACTGAGAAGAGTCCCTTGGAATAGAATACCTTAGTGTTGTATGATCTTGTGCGCTGGCATTTTGAGTCTTCGCTGTGGGGACATAATACATTGTTTGACCTGCAAAAACGCTCTGCTTTTGAGGACACTCGGTATCAAAGTGTTAAATGTTCTTGTGTATTGTGTAAATTTTGATTTTATGTAATTTTGTTCTGGACATAACCATTCTTGAACACAATCAAGTAAAGTCATTACAACTGTTTTATTTTATAAATTTTAGATCACTTGTGCACAAGGCTCATTTATTTGTGTTGAAAGGTATTTCTGACCTTGGGCGTCCACGAAACGTCATAGACCGAATGTGGGGCTCGTCCGGGAATTGAATTGAGATAAATATGAGCCTTTTGTTCCGATTTTACACTTAAAAGTGGAATAATAGTGAAACATTGTGCACATTTTAGCAAACAAAATTTTTGTGTGTATTACAGCTACCATTGTAGTTTGGTTCAAGTTTAGTATATTGTGTTTAGAGTACAATCACAATTGAGTTTTGATCGGCAGAAGTTTCATAGGCAAATAACTTGGGGAGAAGTTTGATGAGAGCTGAGAAGCCGGAGTTAATGAAACTAGTCCAAGCATTTAGTACTTGAGGCAAAACATGCTATGAGAAGCAGATCCTCAAAATAATTTGAATTGAAAAGTTTGTCCAGGAAGATGTTTGGGATATGTCATATTTGGATAGGATATAAGAAATTCTGGAACAGGGCACAAGTGAGGGCCTGTAAAATTAAAGAGTTTGAATGAAAATGCAATGGAAAAAGACAAATGGAAATGAACAGAAGCAAAAAGAAATAGAAATGCAAATTCAGAAAGGAACAGAAAGAAAAGGAAATTAATTGAGAAAGAAAGTTGCAACTGCATGCAAAAAGATGCAACTAAAAGAAATGAAATGGCACATGAAATGAACAGAAAGAATGAAGTGCAATACAAAGGAATTGGAAAAAAAGAAACATTGCAAAATGAGATGAAACAAAAAGAATCTTGAGCTCAGTTGAGAGGTATAAAAGTTAAACAACCGGCTACTCAATCAGACTCTTCCAAGAAATCTGGTTTTGTATGCGGCGAAAAATCTTGCCTGGGGTTCCAAAATTCAGGACAAGAAGTAACAAATATTCTTACCCTTTGAGAAATTGCTAAAATAGCTGAAATGGCCCCTCGGAGTCTGTGACCCCTCTTTTGCTCCGTTCATTGTTCATTGGTAAAGCCCGCAGAACTAATTCGGCGGCCATGTCCGTCTACAGAAGTAGTGATTATGATGAGGTTAAAGAGGGCCCAGTGCTCACACAAGCATATGAATTGTTACAGCAAGAGGCATATGGACAAAAATTTAGGTCTTGTCAGAAAAAGAATTACCGACGCCATGTTGAATTTGCCGCGTGTAAGAGGACCCATGTTTGATCGCTGGCTTCTCTCAACAAGAAGTCGGTCACATTTTGGTCACTTAGGGAGTTGATGTTAGTCGAAGAGTTCAACCAGTTTCTACATCCCGATATCAAAACACATCTGTGAAAACAAAGTACAGTTTGCGTGAAGCAGCCGTAAAGGCCACGTTATGCATTGACACACAAAACAAATTAATCCATACTAGTAGGTCCGGCCAAGAATTAGTAGAGGTACAACAATACAACAATAAGTCCGGGTTCTAACAAGCGTCTCATGGTAGTCCCTCAGGAGGGGAATCCCATTCAGGTTTCCATGAAAAATGGAGTAAGACCGTAATGGTCTAATCAGAAACTGGGATGGGACCGCAATCACAGTTCATCATGCCATCACTGTAACCGCCAGGACTACAATCAAGGTGTGGGGATACATGGCTAGCCAACAAAATGGAGAAAGCCAAAGTGAGTCAAAACACCAATAGGTTGTGCAGTAACTTTGAGGTCAAAAGTTCATATCTTCTGTTCATAAACCAAGAAATCCCACAACATGCATTGAACACAGAAAAAGTCAAGGATGAACTTTAAGCCTTTTGTTTTGGATGGATTTGGTGTACACCCTTTCAGGTGATAGTTTTAGATCCAAAACCCTTAGAAGCATGCGGGGACCTCGTGGTGGCGCGCAGTCCATGATATTGGAAGATGCACTTCCATTTGATATTGAGAGTTCCACCACAGAAGAGTGGCATGTGATTCAGGGGATATATGTATGGATTGTTATTATTAGTCCCACTTCCAAAAGACTTTGAATTCAGACTTGGTTTCTGGAACTGTCACGATTGGTGTTTAGAACAGAAAGAATCCCCAATCTAAAAGGACTATCGCAATGTTGTTAGGGAATGATTTGGCATGGGGGAAAGTACTCCCAGATCCATAGTTTCCCAGGTGCCCTGGTACACAGTGGATAAGTTTGATTTAAGGAAAGACATTTCCATCATGTGCAGTACCTAGTCAATGACCCGAAAGCATCATAGGAAAACAGTGAGCAGGTTATGAGTCAAAATACTCAACATATAGGAAGAAGCGTGAGGATACTTGGTCCCAAATTTAGAGAGGATACTTTCTCTCAAAATTAGAGGAAGTCTTGGAGGTCACTTCCCCTCTCTCAGTCAGGGAGAATAAATTCCCCATTAGTGAAAATCCAGTAGCCCCGAGCACAAACAAATGACAGCTGGTAAACAATGAAAGCCAGCCCGCTGGGCATGATAGAGTTAGTCGAACTGTAAAGGAGACCCTTTAGCCATGACAAGCTTGTAAATGAGCACCACAGACCCCGATCTTTAGGAAATTAGGTGAGAGGGCATTGTCGCACAGGAACCGAGCAAATTCCCTGTAATGTTTCTACAAAGCAACAATGGTGTCCTCATGAAAAATGGCGGCCACCCGATGCAACTTGTAGATTAAAATGGGAAGGTTGTGAATCACATTGTAGTGCCAAAGGTATACCATAGGGAAGTGTAGGCATGCCCATTACGTCCCCATGGCAGGACCTTAGGTGTGAGAAAAAACACATGACAGAATCTAGGAGTCATTTTTTGGTGGCCTACCACTCATAAAAGATGTGTCTGAGTAAGACTTGTCACACATACATGTCAAATGGTGGACAAGCCCAATCATACACTTCCTACGTGCTCCCTTTGCAAACCATACCACATTTGATAGCCATTTAGGTAGGGTCCTTATGATGGCGTAGGACCACTTCCAAAGAACAAGTCAGGAAATCAATAATTACTAGACCATCACGTGTGCTTCCACAAGATTCCCTGAGGCTATACCCTGAGAAATATTAGGGGCACAAAGTATTGTGAAAGCCTAACAAAGTGTTTCACCCTAGTATGCCCCAAAATCAATTCATCTGATCAGGATCATTTCAATGTCAGGTTTGTTCCAACAATCATGGACCATTGGAATTTCCCAGTACGTTCTTCAGCCACCACCCAGAAACCCAGGGGGCCTTAGAAGGTACCACGCAAAACATTTAAAACATGATCACAACCTATTGTTTGAATTTGAGAGGGATGGGATGAGGGAGGTTCATCTCCTGTTATTTTTGCTATCCCAGAGAGGCTGTACAGGAGTCATTAGGATTTAGTCCAATTGAGTTGGTGTTTGGTCCAAATTAGGGCCATGAAACTACTGAAAGAGACTTGGGTGTGTGAAAATACTGATGTGAATTTGTTAGACTATGGTGCCGCAATTTCAAAGACACAGGTTCTCCAAAGAGCCACACAGAAGTGGGCCAACAAAATCTCAAACAGCGCCCGCAAAATGACAACATGGTAATGACCAAGGTGCCCGGACAAGTATTTCCAGGCCGGGTGACCAGGTTTTGGCACTTTTTCCAATACAAGGCATCTTTGCAAGCCAATTTTCTTGGACCATAATGAGATAGAGAATAAAGGGGAGACCTTGACTATGTGATCAAAGGTAGACGTAAAAGTCGACACTTATGTCACATAAATATGCTCAAGAGTAGATGAAGAGATAATGACATAAAGCCTACATGTGTAATTGTCATCTAGAGTTTGATGGTGTGTACAATGGTGACATCCCAGAGTTATATCTGAACAAAACGCACTGTAAACACAGCAATGAGTATGGTGTCAAATTGCAAAATTCTGACATACATTCCAATTTAGACAAGAAGCATTAGGTCCACCGTCCCCAAAGTCAACAAGGTTAATGAAAGAGTTAGTTCATGAGTGGGAAAACATATTTCCTGAATGTCCCCGGTGAGACACACCATGTCATAGCCCCTGAATCGATTAGGACTGCCGAGCCTGTAAAGCAACATCCGGATAGGGTGAATCAATCAAGTTGCAACATGTAGAAAATGAGGTGAAATACCTTTAGAACATGGAATAGTAGGCAAAGCAATAGTGAATGGATGTTCCCCATGTCTTCTGGTTCCACACCTGTTGGTTCATTTCGTTTTGTCACGGATTTTCGAAAAGTCAACCTTTGTTCCAAACCGACTCATATCCGATTCCACGGATGATATTGCATAGATAGAGTTGGAATGCCAATTTTGGTAGCAAATTTTGATTTGTTGAGGGTATTGGCAAGTTCCCCTCACTGACCGTGCAACGAATTTCACAGCCTTTGTAGCTCCCGATGGCCATAACCACTACAAAATGGCATTTTGTCGTCAAAAATGCCGCACATTTCAGAGATTAGAGACAGAGTAGTTTGCATACATAGAAAATTGTGAAGCCTATTCCGATGATCTCCTTTGGTGTACAAGTGAACTGGGAAGACACATAAGCCAGCTCCATCAGCTATTTGAGAAATTATCTCAAGCAGGTTTGACTGTGAATCTGTGAAAAGTGAATTTGCCATTCAAACGTGTCACATACTTAGGCATGTTGTAGGACAGGGTGCAACTCACCCCTATGACCACCAATCACTGCAAAAGTTGAAGTAATGAGAATTCCCCACACCAACAAGAAAAGAGATCGCATGAGATTCTTAGGTATGTCGTATTACAAAAATACGGTCCAAATTCTCATACAAATTGCCGTGTCCGCTGTACCTAAACCTTCTGAAGAAAACGCAAAATTTGTCTGGTCAGAGCCATGCCAAAAAGGCGTTTGATAAATCAAAATCTATTTTGATGAATGCCCAGTTTTGGTTGCGCCAAGACTTTCAGAACAGAATTCAAGTTGGCAGTTGATGCCAGTGATGTAGGCTGTTGTGGAGTTCATCATGCTGCAGATGAAAATGATGTAGATCATCCTGTATGTATATTTCTCAAAGAACTTTTTACAAACATCAGAAAAAAACTACTAACAATTGAGAACGAATCCTTGCATTGCTACTGTTCATTGCAAAATTTTGAAGTGTACTTGAGTACAAACAATGCCCCCAGTTTCGGTGTACACGGATCACATCCTTTGAACTTTCATCCACAAGATAAAAACAGAAATCAAAGACTTGTCAGTTGGAGTTTTAACTCGACAGAATAAATCTGGACATAAAGACATTCAAACGAAGGAAAAGATCATGTCTTGGCAGATGCCTTTCGCGAGCTGCCTAAATTAAATTTTGTTCAGAAATTTGGTATTACAATTGTATGTAATATTTACTGAAAGGCAGCAAATGGCAGAACATTATATAGAAAGTGTAAAATTTGCACTGTATAACTGTATGTAAATTAACCACAAATGGTTAAATGTATAAAGCCATATTTTGGAAATTTTCTTTCATTCAAATTTTCTTTTAAGGGTGCAGGATGTTATAATGGCCTCCATTTTTCTGGTTAAACTTTCAAAATATCTTTTCTATTTCTCAATTTTATTGAGAAAAGATTTCCTCACAGGACAGTATTTGGTTTAGCTATAGAAACAGAAGAAAGGTGAATCCCCCTAGTTGTTTTGGGCTTTGCTAAGTGGCACCTGTTAGATTGCTCAATAGGTGAAGTGGGGATTCCCCAAGAATTCTAAACTTAGTAACTGTCTCAGCTTGTTTATTCTTAAAAGATCAGAACATTGAAGATCTGCTGGGGAATTCCCTCCCCCACAAAGTTATAATATATGAAGTGATTGTATTTAGATTGTGAAATCTGATTTGATGGTGCCATGGTCCTGTTTAAATGCATGATGGAATGATGTAATTAATTACTGGTTAGAAAGGGGGAATCTAGCTTGTGAAGATAAACTATCACACTGGAAGGACCTCTCTGGGCCAGCTTCCCTAGTATAAACAAGTAGCTAGAAGATAGCTAGTTTTACTCTGCCTTGAGGAGCGACCTGTACAGTGCCAGGATTTTTATTTTTTAATTCCATGTGAGCATAGTTGCTGTAATTATTCTAACTGTCGTCCCTTTGAAGCCGAATGTGCTGGGAGCAAATAGGAAATTCCAAATTGGTGACAGATAGAAATCGTGGTGATTCTCTTGGACTGATAGCTGTGGATTTATTATCGTCTATGGCCTTAATTTCATCCTTGCGTCTTGAACTGCTGGAATATTAACCTTCATTACTGAGAAGATTCCCTTTGAATATATACCTTATGTTGTATATGAACTTGTGCGCGTTTCATTTCGGAGTCTTCGCTGTGGGGACATATCCTTGTTGAACTGCAAACGCTGCTTTTGGACACTAGGTTCGAAAGATGTTAAATTCTGTGTAATTGTTTGTAAATTTTTGATTTTATCATATGTAATTTTGTTCCTGGACATAAGACCAAATTCGTGAACCAAATCAAGTAAAGATCATTAAAACGGTTTATTTATAAAATTTAGATCACTTTGATGCACAAGGCTCATTTAGTTGTTTTAAAGGTATTTCTGACCTGGGGCGTTTGACGCTAGTCGAGGACGTATAACACAAAGGACATGGCTAATGATTCAATTCCAAATTTGTGGGTTCTCCTCTCATATCAATCCCCTTGATATTGCTCAACTTCCTGCCGACTTAGACCTGGATCAAAGACCGGCCCCTACGTTGTATTCTTGGAAGTGTACGATGAGCCTCAGGAAAGTTTAAGCTATCTAAGTCTTGTGAACCGATTGGTATATTCTCAAACTAAAACGAATTAAAGCGTTCGCTTATGAGCTTAGCGGCCCTTTAACTGATGGGGTGCTTAATGTGCTTTCATCGAAGAGGGTATTGTGCACAAATAATGGAAGTCATTGCCATTGTCGTTCCCATTCCAAAGCAACTTGCCTCTTTGCATTGTAATTGAAAGATCAGACCTATATCACTGACTGAATATCTTTGCTAAATTGCTGAAGGTTTCATAGCTAAAGGGTACTGTTCAAGATATTCAAACAACATTGATTATCAACCAATGTGGTAAAATCAGGGGTGTGTATTACAATCCTATTTCTAGTCAACTTAAGCACTATCTGTAGTTTGGTTCTGATCAGAGACATAACGTGGACGGTTAGTCCTCACGGACTTTTTCCAAGGCCTCGATCTGTCAATCACAATTTGCCAGTGATAAGTGATTGCCTTGGGTGTCCGGGGGGTATTGTTCAATGGATTATGTTTGATTTTCTCCATAATCGTCGCCCTAATGTTGTTAGTACAATCAACTTTGTCGGACTACGCTTTCCTCAAAAAGCAGCTGTTCCTCAAGGTACGAAATTAATTAGGCCTATTTACTTTCCAGGTGTCATCAATGATGCTGCCAGTAATTGAAATTCCTCTTACTGGAAATACGTTGACGATCTTACGTTTGCTGAAAATAGATCATGCACACCGAGGCAAGTAAATTACAGTCTGATCTTGATGCAACCATTACGCATTATTGAGCCGACTGTCGGGTAAATACTGTATGCGGCCTCTATCCGCTATTTACACGACTGTCGGGCCTGGTAGGCTTTCGTGGAAGTTTTATTTCAACCGTAAGGAGAAAGTGTTGAAAGCGTTGAAAATAAAACAACCGCCCAGTTCTCAGAGCGAAGTATTCTTTATAGACCGTATTCAATATGAAGTCTGCCACCCAGACATGTTGGTGGACAAGGATGCATACATCCAGGACTACAATCAATTAAGCTGTCAATCGATCCATGTTTAGCGATTGCAATGGATCATTGACAGGTGAAGTTGTTGTGTAGTACTGGAATGCGTTTATCTTGTTACACCAACATTGGCTGACGTCATATTGAAATACGGTCTATATTGAATGCTGATCACAATAGCTCCTGTTGCAATTTATTCCGTAAAAGAGTTTATAAAATAAAAGGGAAATTACGAGTTTTTGTGTTTGTGAATTTCTCAACGGAAAAAAATACGGGTTTTAGCCATTTTAGTCAACCAGTTAATTTGTATTTGGCGCCATTATTGTTTTAACTTCAAAAAATCAGGTGGACCCAAAATCTTTGAGAATATAGTATATTTATATTAACATACTAGTGAATCTGTGGTGGAAAGTAGATAGTTAATGACCTGGATCAGGGCCAGGGATCGGGGGGGGGTGCGGGGGTGCTACGCCACCCCCCCCCCCACCCAAAATGACCAAGGTCCGCTTTATTCTTCAGAATTTGGAGAACGACGTGAAAAAATTTGGGTCCACCTGCGAGCGTAGCGAGCGAAAAAAATTTGTTTTTGGTACGCAAAAGGTCCATTTCTGGCAAGTCCGCACCCCCCACATAAATTCCTGGCTACGGGCCTGCCTGGATGTACCTGTCTATACAAGGATTCCAAAAAGTATAGTTTATCCTACTTATGGCTTATAGCTTGGAATGGTGAAAAAGCCATTTTATGTTTGTACAATGGTCAAAATTTAAACACGTTTTAAAGTTTTGTTCCACTCATATAATGATTATATGAATTGTTTTGACTATCTTAAGTCCTTGTTATTTAACCAAAATGGCGAATAAAGTCCAACACTATTGGCACTATTGGGATTCGAATTGACCTTTGACTTATGTTTTTTTATTTTTATTTTATTTGTGTCTTATTTAGTAGCCTGGTATATCATTCAGTGTTCAGGCACTGCTTTCCAATGATGTCCAGGGATCTAGGGCGAATTGGGACAGCCATGGGTTTTCACCCTACTCTTACTACGACAGCTGGCTGCGATTACATATAACAGGCGTGATTCTACATGTATATGGGACCGACGGCTTAACGTCCCCTCCGAAGGACGGGGTATTTTTCAATGTTCGTTGCAAAGTCCAAATGACCATGGGGAGCGCGGAATTCCAGTTTTAATCAATAGTCTTACAAATCAAGTCCCAGAATTACCCAATTAAATCCCCCAGATAAAGTGACCCCACTGGGGCTCGAACCGGGGACCTTCTGCACCAAGGCGAATACCGCTAACCAGTGCGCAACGCTCTCCCATAACGATCAAAACCACGCATACCTAGATAGGCAAACTATTCTTATTTCAATCATCCTTAAAGCTAGGGAAACATTTGCACCACATATTACATTGAGTCAAAGCAACTTTTAACTTTTGACCCATGTCACACCAAAATTGACCTTTCACTATTTTTTACAGGTTTAACTTTTATCTTGACACTATATTAAGCCATAGAGAGTGGAACTAACCTTTTGAACCTTTTCAACTCAGACACATCATGGTGTGCTCTTTCAACACATCGGACAAAATTTTTTAAAAAAAATTTTTGGGGGGGCCCCGTATAAACCTTTGAAAACCAAGCTAGGGAGTCCATTACGGGGGATTGGCAAGTGCGTCCATCAAATTTATGGATTATCAATATGGGAAAGTCCTATGTGTGCAAAAAATTCCACAATTTATCCGGAAGCGCACACTCTTTCACTACAGTCCCGTGCTAACATTGAGTCTTCCACCTTTCGATTAGCGCCATTCTATGCCGGGAATGGCAAAGTCATTCCAAATTTCTGGAGACTTTCTAAATCTAAAGAACGACATGCATGTTGGATATGAATGCATAAGTATGGGTCCACACTTTGAATAGCACAAGTACTTTTTGTCCGTTATAAATTGATCTTAATACGAATACTACGGGAACTAACACCTTTTGTTATAGGTTAATGCATGATTTAGAGTGAAAGACGTCTGTTGCACGATTTGACATTCCGAAATTCAGACTCCAAATGACCCACGCAACACCTTTCATAACGGTTGTGATTAGTTACTCTGTAATGCTCATACCGGCTGGTCGTTCCGATCAGCAAAAAGGTTTTGTTATATTACTCCATCGTGTAATTTACACCCGAACATAAAGCATAGAACAATATAAGTCTTTATAAGCTAAGCATCAGTTGGCTGGTTTCTAGGCATTATTTCCGTACAGGAGTTTCCGTATCCTGGCCCATCTGACACATCTGAGGAAATTTGGAAACTCTTCGGAATAAAGCGTTATTCCGTTAAGGTTTCTAAATTCATATTGGTGTCACAAAAGCGTGTCAGATTGCTCAGGGTTA
>JAMKCH010014088.1:0-53049 GCA_023653785.1 Ophioderma brevispina
TTTGTACGTACGGGTTTTCGTACGTATTCATTCTTCATTCGTTTTTTTATTTACAACCTGGAGACCATTCAATGACACGCATTGTTCTCCCATGGTGCCAGGTGGCCAGCGGCCAAATCATAAAATACACATAAAAACAACATACACTAATTATAAAAACTTAAATTAAACACCATGTTAATTAAGCAAGTAATAGTCAAACATTTTTTAAAAAGTACCATCATATACAGGTAAAAGGGGGGGTGTTCCACAGCAACGCGTTGGCCCTGATCATTGAAAAATCACACATTGGCTATAAGAATAATATTATGATATTAAAATATAATGCACTATTATCTTAAAATAATGAGTTGATGATAACAAGTAAATCAGACAAAAGAATATACAGATACAATCAACTAGGACAAAATACTTGGATAGCTACAATATATTCTATTGTAAATTAATTTAAAATGAAAAAGAATACATAGATAGCCAAATATTTCTGTGCAACTACAGAATTGCACATTACTAATGGAAGATTCCAGTAGAATAGGAGTAAAAATTTAAATTCTTGAGTTACAATAATTAATAACAAAAGATTATTGTTAGTTCACTTTAACACACTCCTATAATAATCTCCCCATATGTGATCACCTGCATAAAGATCCTTAATGAAATAGACTACTATTAAAATAATTTAAAGGGATAACAGCAAATTATATCTTAAGGGCCTGCTTGAACTATTTTGGTAATTGGGAGAGGGCAATTTATTTCACTTGAGAGCCGATTCCAGAGTAGACCCACATATTTTAACGTCCGTTTTTGCCAGCACCTGTTTTGGTTAGGGGTCCTAAGATTCCCATGATGTATCCCCCACGTGTTCGAAGTGAGAGATTTTCAGAAACTGTGTAATCACACACAATAGAGTACATAAATCAGAGGGGCATTGCCAGAAACACAACTGTAAACCATGGTTTTTTTAAGATGTTTGTTCCTTCTCGGGAGGTCCTCCTAATCAAGACAACTACATCATTAACTTGTGGGAAATCTTTGTTGAACCATTCAAAATGCTTTAAACCAGCAACGGTTTTGGCGTTTGTTTTAATTTGTCAAGATATTTTTTACCAGCATTGCCCCAGACCACGTCCGGTAGTCTAGCAGATGGAAGACTCAGGGCTCGATACATCATGTTTTAAAACAGTATCATTCAGTAATGCCTGGGTATACTGTAGATTAGCCAATTTTCTTGTTGACAGACTTACTTACATGGTTAAGATGACGCTGCCTGTATAGCAGGATCTAAATAGACGCCAAGGTATTTAAAACTTGTGACTTGGTCCCAGCAAAAATAATCATTTATTTTTACTAGTACTGGTCTCTATTTCTAACCAATTTGACTTTGCTGGCAAAAAGCAATGGACTTTGTCTTTTTAAACCATTAGTGTAAGTTGTGTTTGTTCAATCCCACACTGATACCTTGCCAATTTCTTCTGTGTGTGAATTCATACACTAATTTCCTGAATCTTATGGCTTCCTAACAAAGACGTAGCAGTGTACACATCTGCATTAAACAATCCTTCTATAGAACTGAGATTTATTGATACAAACTGAGAGGTACAATTAATGTAAATACTGAAAGAAGAGGCCAGTAATGGGCCCTGCGTAACCCCAAGAAACTAGGCAACATATCAGATTGGCTGTCCCCGATTTTACAACTTGCCAACGATTGACCTACATTGGAAAAAATATTTATTTAACTGGTTAGGTCATATCATTTGCATGGTGCTGGTGTCTTATTGTTAACCTTAATACTGGTATACATTTACTGTCGTTTTGTTTGGTAAAATTTTCCTGAGAGTATTCCATAACTTTTTAGAGTCTTTGCCCGCCTCTTTAATACCGACTTCAAAATAATCCTTTTTTAGTTTACATGCCAACTTATTGAGAGTATTCTCAGACTTCTAAAATGGTTCCACATTTGTTTATCATTACTGTTTCTTGCTGGTCTTAGCTTTAAGAACTTTCTTTCCTATTTCAAGTGTTGTGACCACGTGTTGGGTAACACACTCATAATCCGTGATCAAAGTAACCCGGAACCAGGGCTGCGGCTCACTGTTTCCCGCTGTTTGGAACTACGCATGTAAAAGCTGTGGTAGGTACGTTCAGATGGACTGGACATGATTTTCAGTTTTTGTTACAGTATTAAAAAAAAATGATGCGGCGGTCAAAATGGTGAGGGAGGAGGACGGGAATCGAATATTTTTTTAAAGGGCCTAATACATGCATTTATATGGCATCTACAGAGAACACGTTAAGAGCAAATTTTGAGCACATTTTTTGAAGAGCGCCCGAATGTGTTTTTTTTTTAAAAAAATAAATGAGATTTTTTACACGGTTGCATTGGTAAATGGCTAGTAATCCATACCTGTGATGGTTTAAGCTCTACACTGTCTGTGTCTCACAAACAAAGGAATCTTGTAATTAGAATAATTATTATGGGATCCCGATAATAATCAACGGCTGCTGGAAACGGCCTTCTCATGTAAATAGCTGGGAAATTGCACCAGTTACGTGTCTACGCTCGCCATTTTGTAATTATTGGTTCAGGCAAATCAAGTTAGAGGTTTATTCTCGAGGTGGCCTATTTCATCCTGGACGGACATACGTAGCATTTTCCAGCGCTGCCGTTTTAAGTCTCAATCTGGGATCCAAATTAGTATTCCAAATCGCTATTTTATAAATAGCATTTGTTATCATTCTCGTTCGCAGGTAAAAAAAAAAAAAAAAAGAATAGTTTCCTAGACAATCACCAACGTAAACTGTGGCCAAAATATCAAATTTTGAAATTGGGGGCGCTCTCACAAAATGTGCCTTTATTTCTTTAACGCCATTTAACATTACTTAAAAATGCGAAAGTAGCACCGAGCATGACATACTGGGTAATAAAGACTACAATCAAAAGTTAACAAAAGACAGGATCAATTACGTTAAATGATCTGTCTCCAAATCTACGATTGGTACGAGGAAGTGACAGCCGCGTACATCAGAAGAAGACCGTAAGCCTTCCGATCTTTTACCATCAAAATTACTATCCAACACGTAACAAATTTAGACGCATCAGTACGGTAAGATGCATCTGTCCCATGACGATACTTTATACCACATAAAGAAGGACGCGGTCCTTAACAGCTAGGCAACCAGTTGAAGAGCCCAGTACGGAATAATAATTTGCCATTACTGTAAAACACCTCTTGTTGATGCATTGACTTTGCTTTTAATTAGGTGTTGATTTTTTTTGTGTTTTTTGTTTTTGTTTTTGTTTTTGTTGTTTGTTTGTTTGTTTTTGTTTTGTTTTAGCATGCCGTACTGGGCTCAGGTTCTCTGTATTATAAGGTTTTAGATGAAACCATAATTTATGGAAAGTTTAATCGGTGCTTTATAAATTACTGTGAGCGAGTAGTATGGAAGTGCTTAGGCTTTACTGCAAATATAACCGTGTCGTCTATGAACCATTTCTGTACGGGGCTTAAATTCGAGTTGGCTGCACCCACCTTACCATATATCACTTGAAGTCGGTGTCCCCGGACTAGTATGTTCCCTCCGCCCACGAAAGTTGCACATTAGCACATACTGCCTATTTCAAATGAGCCCGCCATTGTTTTATAATGAAAAACGCCCTTGTATTTTTATTATATAGATATCTTTACCTAGACTAAAACTTATACAGTTTTAATTAACTTCTGAAGTGGGCTTAAAACATTTAGCGTCCAAGATGGCTGCCGGTAGGAGGGCATGTTTTGTTAATGTACTAAAAATTGCCACTTGATGGGTGTACGAATGCGAGTAATATTTTGAGAGCACCAAAATGAGAATCAATGACATTTGTATATTGCGGACATGATCATAACTTATAATGGCGACGGTTATACCCCACTGCCATCCCGGGGGACCTAAATCAAAATAAAAACGCCCCTGCACGTCTTTTTCGACATAATAATAACCACAAAAGAAACTCTTGATAACATTATCCGGCAATTTTCTCTCATACTTTCTGGACAATTGCATGGCCTCTCAACACGTGTTGGCGTTGGAAGGAAGATGATCTCGGCAGTAGAGAGAGGGGCTTGTGGTACATCAGAAACAAAGAAGCAACTTGATGTGCTGGACGAAAGTTTACGGGTCGTGCCATATTGAACTTTTCTTTCTATATATAGACAACTTTGTCACTTCTTCATAAGCATGGGACCACCATAAACCACACTAGCATTATTTTATCCCCCATCAACAATAATACGATATTAAGAACTCTTTTCTGATATATTTTGGATGACTTTTATAACAATTAAAACTAGAATATCGTATTCTAACGACTTTCCCGCAACACTGGTTTGCTACCATAAATCGCAACATTGGGAGAAGGGTGTGAAAGTTATACAATGTAGTTATTGATTGAAACTTCGAAGAGTTACCAGCTCAATAATAGGTTAGCTTTACATAATTGCGCCATGATTACATGCACGTAGCGATTACGCGTAGTCATACTTACTTTCAACCAATCCGATTTCGACGAAAAGCGCAGCTCGATTTACATGCCGATACTTATTCATTAAGTTCTTGATGTATCCATCTATTTTTATATGGTCAAATGTGGGGTTATTAACACCGCAGATTTTAAAATGACATGTAGGACCTAACTGCCGTTATAGTTTGTTTTTTTAACACCATAGAATTAAGATTTCTATTTTAAGATTAGACTCTGTAGTGGGTGTAATACGACCTCATCTCGTTCGTAAATCTACTAACCTTGAGATTTACATGCTAATAATAATTATCTATATAGTCAAATCGTGGATTATTAACACCATCCCACAGATTTTAAACAGATATGTAGGAACTCTGGCGCAGGGGTTACTACTGATTTTTTTTGTGCATCATTGTGATCAACACGTAAACGTGCAATTCGGAAAAATTAATATCACTCTATATAAATAGCCAATAATATGAATATACATTCTATGGTTTCAGAATCATAACATGCTATTTACTGTCTAACTGTGCGAAACTGTTTTCTGATAAAAAGTCATACCCATCAACGATCAACTTCGCAAAAACTGCATGTCCTTTGACAATTCATAGCTCTTGGAAACAAATTTGGCGAAAATTGCATCATCTGAGCCATCCTCCCTGCCCAACGTCGGTAACGTTAGTTGCAATGAGCTAAGTATTCTCGTGTACGTTTGTAGATGTTGCGTTCTCTACCTCGTGAAGTACACGTGAGAGTCAAAAAAAGATACCACTTCCTTGAAAAGCGGTGATTATCATGTGACTAATATTTTTCCTGAATGGTTTAATAGGAGGAGAGTACTGGAACTCCCCAAAGTGGCTTATTTTAGGAGTCTTAATAGTCCCACCTAACTGCAAACCACATCATACATCAATGGAAAGACTTTTATGTCTACTTCCGATAGGAATGAGGTGAAATTGCCAATGTGGGCCGAAGGTGTTTTTTTTTGGGGGGGGGGCATTTTAGCCAAAAAACATACATTTGGGCAAAAAATGAGTTTTGAGATATTTGGATTTTGACAGCATATTACATGCCCCATCTATGTAAATCTGGTTTCGAACGTATATTGGCCCAGAAGCACAAAAGGCTCTAAAGTTTGTAAAATATACAGTAAGTATAGGCGATAGTGGGTGCCGTTATATGCGTTTTTCTCAAATCATGTTTTTAAACCTGAAAAATAGTTCAACTTTTTAGCTAAGCATTCAAAACATGCATAGTTTATTCTCAAAATTGAGCTGAAAATATATTAAGATATCATGGCATACAGATTAGGTATGATGTGGAACTGCCAATGTAGGCCGAAGGTGGTTTTGGGGCATTTTAGCCAAAACATACATTTTTTGGGCAAAATATTATTTTTGAGATATTTTGTGACATCGATCTACATGCACTATCTATGTAAATATGTTTCAAACCATATATTGCATCCTAGAAGCTCACAATAAGCTTCTAAAGTTAGTAAAATATACAGTAGTATAGCGATATTGGGTGAAAATATTCGGTTTCTCCAAATTCATGTTTCTAAACCTGGAAAAAAGTTGAACTTGATTTAGATTCAAAATGTTGTGTTTTATCTCTAAATGAGCTAAACATACTTGAGCTACAATTGGCATTAGAGATTAGGTATGTGTGGAATGCCAATTATGAGCCAAAGGCAATTTGTGGGTCCTTTTAGCAATAAACATACATTCTTTTGGTAAAAAAAATGATTTTTGAGATATTAATCTTTTGACATCTATATAACATGCCCCATCTATTTAAAAAGGTTTCAGAACTATGTTGTGTCCCAAGAAGCTCACAATAAATAAACTTATAGAAGTTAACAAAAAATACAGTAAGTATATGCGATATTGAGTGAAATATACGTTTTCTCAAATGAGGTTCTAAAAGCTGAAAATAATAGTTAAACTTCGCTACACATTCAACAATATCCAGGTTATGACTCTAATTAGCTGAAAAGATTGAAATACCATTGCATTCAGTTTAGATATTAGGTTGACATGTCAAATTGGGCCAATTAGTCAAAAACATGTGTTTCTGGGCAACCATATGATTTTGAGTTTAATGGTATCTAGGTAAGTAGATTTTAGAACAATGTCATACCTCACCAGCCTAAAAAGGCCCCCATGTCACTGGGGGAAAGTGGTAATCGAAATCAGTCTATGAAAATCTAAAGATACTTGTATTTGAAGAAGAAATTAACCGTGGATTCTTTGACATTTTATGCGTTTGAGATGATAATTGTGAAATGTCATTCAATTCTCCAAATCCTCCAAGATTTTTTTTTATAATTTCTCAAGACCTCTTAATCAAACCCTATGGGATTTAAGAAATTTCCTGTGGCAATGTTGACAAATTTTATGCGAGGGTTTGGATGTAGTTTGTGGCGATTTTAGGAAACTGTATGCAATTGCTAACAGATTGTGTTGCGATTTAAAAAATCTTATGCGAATTTAAACGACACCTTTAAGTGATTTAACAGATCTTGTGCGAGGTAACATAAATTCTGTTCAATTTAGGAAATCATTGGCGAGTTTACAAATGTTATTGCAGTTTGAGTGAATTTTGTATTAGCAGAATAAAGTGGTGATTTTACCGTTTATCTTATAAAAATCTGGTGCGAGTTTACAAAATTGTATTGCTTTTGAAAATAATGGCCACAATACTTTTAAAAATTTGGTTAATTTTTGCATTTTCCATTCTCAGATAGACATCATTGGATTAAAA
This sequence comes from Ophioderma brevispina, assembly GCA_023653785.1. Lineage (NCBI taxonomy): Eukaryota > Metazoa > Echinodermata > Ophiuroidea > Amphilepidida > Ophiodermatidae > Ophioderma > Ophioderma brevispina. Next base: position 7,274 of record JAMKCH010014088.1, read on the forward strand.
ATGCCACAACATCCATACATTTATATGAATAACTGAATGGCTGTAACAAAGATAGAATATTGTAACAACATGATTAAAATCTGTGGGAAGTAGAAAGTGTTATAGTTACCTTACCTTGCCAGTTGTTGTTGTTCTGGCAGTACTGTATTTTTGTGCATGAGATATCACATGACCTTATTTTGCCCATATACCATACCCGCGCCGGTTTGGCTTGCAAATAAACTATTGGCCGGCAAGTGTTCTATAAAAACTTTAAAAAGTGCAATAATTTTTTTTTTTTAATTGATTTGAAAAATATTTGAAATGTGCAGGAATAGCTTCAAAGTGAAGATAAGTCTAGGGGAATCTCGTAAGTTACCTTTTCCCGCTGTAGAATAGTGGACAGAAAGGAGAAAAAACGGCAGGTTCCAAGAGTACGATTTCCCATTCAATTAGTGTTGTAGTAAGTTTTGTCCGAAACGGACAGTAATGACTAAAATCTCGATTCTGTCCTTATTAGGTGGCTTCTGGTCTTATCATTTGAAGGGTATGTTAGGATACCTGTACTTGTTAAATACATGTAAAAAATCAGTTTTTGATGATTTTTTAGATTGCGATTTAGCAAATCACTGATAGTGTCTTTAATTCAAAAGTAAATCTAATGCATGTTGGAGACCCGGATGAGTAACTTTGTTAAACTAACACACGGGACCATAAACAGGATTATTTAGGGGCGATTTTTCAAAAGGGGGATTCCCCAAAAATTTACCTCAGAAAAAAGGGGGGTGGGGATTTGCAAAAGTGGACTTTTTTTTACCAAAATTTGAACCCTTTGGGGAAAAATAAATAATTTTGGGGCAAAAACCCTCTATTCTCGCTCCCGATCGACAAACATCTGTTTTTCTTTTAGGGTCTTAGGCCTTGTGCGATCAGGATGTGTCTTTCAATGTTCGTAATTGTTTGTCATATTGTCTTTTGAAAGATTAGATTGTTGGAAAGTACATCATCATGTTTTTTTGGGCATGCTTGCCAATACCTTTTCAAGCTTTTACCTACGTTAGAAAATGCTCATTTACTAATGATATGAAAAAGAAGCATACTTTCATGCAAAGAATCCTTCAGAGCAAAGGTTATGTAAATTGCTCTTGAATGAGTTCGAAGATGAAGTTCATTTAATACTGAGTGGCACCTTTATGAAGATCTCATTCTAAATAAAAATTGATATTGTAATTTTTTTAGAGTATGCATTGGTGTTATGGTTGTTATGTCGATAATGGGCATTTTCTTTTTTGAAATCCAGTTTTTAAAAACTGCAATATTATATATAATTCATAGACGCTCGATTATAATGGGTATAGGAAACCAAATCACTGACAGCCAATACATAAAAATGCATGAAAAATTGGCTCATTTTAAAAACATTTCATTGATTTGACTTACTAGAAATTTTTCCAAAAAAGGCCCTCTCAGAGATAGAAAGAGAGAGAAGATTTCATTAAAAAATAAGAGCGATCCAAAAATTCAATATTTTACACTAATACTGTGCAGTCAAAAATGGTTTCAACAAACTGTTGTGGACCACACCATTTGGGCCCGATTGGCCCGATATGAAACAACTAACTTACAGCCCCCACAGTTTTTGATACATTTTAGTTATCATGTCAGACATAATCAGGAATTAATGTTTCGCACTAGTCACTTCTTAGTTGACGAAGTATGTAAACATCCGTATAAAAAGACAATCCTTTAACCATATCTTTAACAAAAAAGATTTTCACATACATGGTCCGGAAAAGGGGGGGGGGTCACTGTCATTGACAAGGGGGATATCATGCAAGACCAAAGCAACATGTAAAAAGGGTATTTTTTTCAAGATTTGTGCACGATACACACGTGTTGTATCGTATTCGGTCTTTATTTATGTGCAAGTAGTAAGCTATTCAGTACATCCTACGCAGAAACACATTCTTTAAAAAGCAAGTACCAAGAACTATATTTATTGCATTTGTTCAAATATTGCCACTACTTGTTAGCGAGTCGAATTTAACCTTGCCTAATATGGACATTTGAAAAGGTCACTTATGTGTTCCTTCAAGTAGATTTCATACAACATGATTTTGAGAAAAACACAAATTTCGTTCAATATCACCATTGCGCCTCAAATTTCCTCTACTTCCTATATCTTGTGGCACCGTAGAAGTTTTTTGTGAACTTCTGGGACACAATATAGTTTCGAAATAACATACTTACATAGATGGGGCATGTTATAAATAGTACAAAATACCAATATCTCAAAAATCATGTATTACCCAAGAGGATGTTTTTGACAGTCCACATCATACCTCAATGTGACTCCAATGGTTTCGCCAAGTATTTTCAGCGCAATTTTAGAACATAAAAACACAGGACGTTTCAATGCTAAGCTAAAAGTTAACTTATTTTTCAGGTGTTAGAAACTCAATTTGAGAAAAAGTTATATTGTACCCATTATCGCCTCTAACTTAATGTATTATTTTGTAAACTTTAGAAGGCTAATTATGCGCTTTTGGGACACAAAATAGTTTTGAAACCTACGACCTAGATGGGGGCATGTTATATAGATGTCACAAAAATACCAATATCTCAAAAATCATTTTTTTCCCAAAAAATGTATGGTTTGCTAAAAATGCCCAAAAACCACCTTCGGTCCAATTGGCCATTTCACATCTGCCTAATCTGAAGTAGAATAATAAGCTTTCCATTTTAATGTATGGATGTAGGTTGGATGTAGGGTGGGGAATTAAATACGACTAAATTGTGATGCTTGCTCTTCGCCGTAACATTTTGATTAGAGTAACATCTTCATGATCTTTTGATACCAAATTTAGGGGGCATGTGTCAAACTGCACAGGGGGACAATTTACTGAAACCATGTCAGTCAGTCCTGAGGTCAACAAGTGACACAATGATAACGTAGAATTTGTTGTACGAGGTCAGAAGGCATGGCTTTGGCCAAACACAAAAGCCACGCGATCCTTGCTCTTTGTTTGATTCCCCAAATAGGGGCAAGCGGGACGAGAGGTTGAAAATCCAAAAGGCGGCCGTGGTCCACAACATTCAAAATTTTGTAAGAACTTAATAAACAACCTCCTAGCGCATTACCAACCGGTTAAAATCTGCAAATTAATTTGCATATGTAGAAATATGGATTTTTTTTACCAACTTTGCATGCAATTGCATAAAAGGGTTGTTCCAGAGGTAGTTGGGCATTTTCTTCTGTAAATTGAAATGCAGAAAAGATACGGACATGTGGTTTTTGCATAATGTTGGAATGTATTACTCTATCAACGTAATGTAGAAGTTTTACAAAGTTTAATTACTAAAAGGTTGTTTTTCAAAATTTGGATTTTTCATGCCAAAAAAAAAGTTTGTGAAGCAGGTGTCGTCGAGTTTCGGTAAATTCTCTGCTCACCATAAATAACATTTGAATTTATTTTTAGTTCGAACAACAAACCACGTTTATGAACAGTCAACACTGCAACTTGAGCACCCAGAAACAACACGGTGTTCATGTAATTCAACAAATTCGACGTGTCCTTGTTTTTTCTCATTTTCTGTAGTAAAATCCAGTCAGGGGCTGGGCCTGTTTCTAAGTAGTACACCGTATTATTCTGTCCCGCTATGTTAAAATAACAGGGACAATTTTCACGCAATTATCAGAATTACCCACAAGGTTTCATTGTCGCAAGCATGTTTCTATGAAAAGAAACTCTTTATTTTCTATCATGTCTTTCCCAAATTTTTATCCTGGTCAACTCAAATTAGTAAAATGTCCATGTATTGCGAAACGGTTATTCAATTTTCTAATAAATCAGTGCATACCACACAATCTTGAATACAACATAGTAAAAAGAAAATGATAAAATTAGAAACGGTACATGACGGAATTTCCAGGAGCCACCGGATCGCAATTTACATTTTAAAAGGCTGTAGGAACAAAACAAAATTCTTCAGCTAATCATCATTAAAAACACAAGGCTATCTTTAAATTTCTTACAGTAAAAATTTTATTCTATGGATTCTATCATTTAGATAAAAATTTAAAACCAAAGCATTGAATATAAATGTAAAGATTAAAAATTAATCTAAAAATTCAGATTTTGATACTGAAGAAAATAGAGTTAAAAGGAGGGTTTATGCGGCTATGTCCCTGTCTATATACTATATATTATAGCAAGAACGTGTTGAAGTCTTATGGGTTTTCGACAAGTAAGGTGTTAAACACGCTTGATTGCTGTAATTTTTGTAACGGATCCAGACAAGACAGGCAAACAATGAAGAGGGAAAAAAAGAAGAAAATGAAAGTCTGAAAAGAAAGGAAAAATATTAGCGCTGGGTTGCACAAATAAGACCAAAACATACAATTGTTGTTGCGTTTTGACGGTAATAGTGATAAACTTTTCTTTATCCAAGAAGAGTACTTTAAAGGTCTTTACTTTTAAAAGGACAGATGCAGATTAATAGGCCTTCAATTTTGGCGAGCGAAGGAGTCGCCAGATTTTGAAATCATTTTTTGTTCAAAGTAATTATATTCTGTATGCGCTGCCTACAGGTAAAGCCCTCCAAAATATCATGATTATGATTATTATGAATATTCCAGGACCGGACTTGGAAGTATCATAATTTAACACAGAGAGGGGAATCATCATGTGCGAGTTCTTTGATTCTTTCATAATTTATATTTTGAGCTTATGGTAGCTATTTGCAGAGTTAAAAAGAAAACTTTTTATTTTTTTTAAATATCAGGAGAAAACCAGAAAGAATGTACAATGATAATCGCAAGTTTCTCAATTTGAAGATTTGTTTCAAAATTTGTTTCTAACCGAGAAATTACGACTTTTAGATGAAAAAAAAATCAAAATCGTGCTATCGAATTTGCGAAAAAAAACACACAGGTTTTTTCAAATGAAAAAAGGCAGGTTTATCGATTCAAAAAAGCTGGGAGAAACCTTTGTTTTTCGATCGAAAAATGTTTAAACCAAAATCTTTCATATCGAATGCGGTAAAGTTTTTTCGATCTACAAACACCGGGTTATCGATTTGAAAAAAGTAAAATTTAGCTAATAATCTATTTTATTTTGTAGAGGTAGTCTATGCAACATCTATAGCAAGTAAATAACAATAGAAGAAACTTTTTGGTAAAAAATTATTTTGTAATGAAAAACTAGTTTTTCTATAGTGTGGCAACTGGCAAGATGTGGAACCACAAGCATATAGATAAAAACAATTGGTGATTGGTTTATGACACATAAAGGTAAAAAAAGAAGAGTTAGTCTCGCTCTCAACTTCATGTAGCTTAAAACCCATAAGGCCAAGAAAAAAATGTTTCTCAGTTCCCGCGTGCATATGTGTACAAAAATCACATTTTATCGCTATTTCTTTTTTTTAAAGGTTTTCAAGAGACTAACTTTGGGTGGGGAGATTGGTAAAGAAAAAAAAATCGGCATCGACAAAGAAAGGTCGTTTAAAAATGCATAAAAAAAAAGGAAATTTCCGCGTGGCCGGTTTTTTTAAGGTTTTTGGCCTGTAGGAAGCTGCGACATACTTCTTTTTTCTGTATTATAGCGCTATGCGGTGTTGGTGTTTAGTAAAAAAGCTATACGCTACGTGGGGAATTGTTTTTTTTTCAGTTTAGGCGACTTTATTTTTCAGTGCTTTTGGCCATTTTTGATCTTGGTAGTTTTAAAAATAGCTTAAATATCTTGAAAATCTTTAAAAAAAAAGCAATGCACTAAAACTGTTAGATTTACGCCATACGAGCGGGAAGACTGAGAGAACCTTGTTTTTGGCTAAACTCAGATTATAATTGAGGAAGTAATATCAGGATTATATGAGGAGATATCGAGGATTTTTTGGGAGCGGATTTTGTCAAAAGTGATTATTTTTTTAAGATGGAAGACTGAAGAAATTTTAGACCTTGGGGTTGATTGCGTTGAAAGTGGGCCCGATCGATTCCAAAAATGTGGACCTTTAAGACAAAAAGAGACTATAGACCCAGTTAACAGCACTGTTTGTAAAAATGTTAGGGGCTGGTATCTTGAAATAGGTCGGCCTGACTGGTACACCTGGGCAATTGTAATGATTGTTAGCGTTTTTAATTATATGGGCCATAATGATTGCAGTAATGGATTCGCAGGGCAACAAAAGAATAGTTCAGTAGGGAGGTTAAATGGTCTTATATTGATCGCTTTGAATTTCACATCTTCAAAGAACCATTTTGGGATCATCAATTTCTTGAAATTCAAATGATAAATTTTATATTTTTTAAATTATTCACCGTAAAGTTTTCCCCCAAAATCTGTGTTTGAAATTTCACTCTTTTTTTTTTTTTTTTTTAAATTTGAAATTCACTCTTTTGATTTTTTAAGAGAGTATGTGGTTACCATCGGATTTCCAAATCCATAACAATCTACTTTGCCTGAAAGGGGGGAACCCGTTAAGTATATATTAAAGGTTTTATTTTGATTGGACTGAACCTTACCAGAACTACCCCATTTGAAAAAAAAAATCTATGGCAATATTTAAGCGTTTTTGAATATGAGAGCTAAAAACGTGATTTGTAAATCACCGAATCTGTGTAGTAAAACTTAATATTGGGATTTTTTTCGCTGAAACCAAATACATTTAGTAAATGAGACAATGGGGTTAGCTTTTCTTCAGAAAAATTTTGACAACTTCCGGTTAAAATCTAGGGAGGGGGTATTAGAGATCCTGCCATGGAACAGTTAAAACAATTGCAGTTATCGAACTTATGGAGTAATTCAATGGCTTTAATTGGCCTACATTTTAGAAGAGAAGGACATTGACACATCCCATTTATCACAAAAAAAAAATTGGTGGATGTGGCTCTATAGGAGCACTAAAATATTTTACATATTCAAATAAATTATAATATAAGCCACCCAAGAACGGCCCCCTAGTTACGTCGAATAGGTGGTCGTGTTCAGCCTTTTTCGGGTAAATACGCACGAATTGACAATTATAAGGGAAATGGTGCATTTTGCATTATAGGACGACTTAAATAATTTGGTCCAAACCTTCATTTTGCTTTTAAACGCATTAAATAAATAAGCCTTTGTTTTGTGTAAATAAAGTAATGTAGATCAATAAAATGACTCCGGAGTGAGTAATGTTGCTCGGCTTAGGTTGCAAAAATGAAAACCAAGAAGAATCATCAGAGTTGTGTATAAATTTCTTGCAAACCATTTAGAGGGTTCACGACCACCTTTTTAGCATTAATTATAAAAATGTTCTCAATTCTATAGAGTATATACCTTTTTACTATGACAACAAAAATCCTTTGACTTTCTTGAAAAGAGGGTATATAGTGCATCTGCAATAAAGCAGGGGTGGCGTCCGTCCTAAACGACCACCTCTGTTCCTAAAATACGCCTTCACGGCATAAAAATTATGAATATTGGTATTTTTACATATTTATATTGAAATATTAGTTTAGTATTAAGCAGCTTCCTAAGCATATATGTACCTTTTTACACATTCACTGTAAACCCGTAAGTGTTAGATTTTGTCACAGTTTTTTAAGCGCCTAGACGCATTCAACAAACACAAACAAAATTCCCCCCCCCAAAAATACTTTTTTCTCAACAGGTGGGTAGTATTTACTTCGACCACTGCTCCTATAAATCGCTTAAAAAATCATTGAAATTATGCATCGTTTTCTCCATTATAACTCAGATCAATGAAAATTTCTAAAGTTAATACCTTAACGAGTTTTTTTTTTTTAAACACTGTAAATTGTTGCCACAAAGGCATTTAGAAGCTAACATATAGTGTTTATTGTGTCTAAAATACCACGGAACGTCTTGGCGATGGCGACGTGTTTAGAATCTAAATACATAAAACGTCCATAGTTATAGGAAATATATATTTATGACCAAACACCATCTATTCCTACGCATCATGTAATGTGCTTTGTATAATAGAGATATGCCTTTACTACATAGCGTAATATTAACGCTGGTTACTTACTATTTATATTTATATATTTAGATTATGAGTATTCAGAGCTCAATAACGTTTAATATGGCACCCAAAGCACACAAAAATATTTTTTTCAAATTTACTCCAGATGGAGGCTAATGTTAGGAAATTGTGTTTGCGTTTTAAACTTGTCGCAAGCACTATTTGACCATGTTTAAGGTGCCCCCACCGATTACAACATAGTTTTCGGGAGTGGTGGGGTTCGAGGGCTAAGGATCGGTGGTTCTCCTTAAGATTCGGGTTCCTTGGTTGTAGGCAAGTTCTTGTCGTTCCCGGCCCGGGGCCCAAAAACGTCCGGTCCGGTCTGAGGAAATCCGGAGCAAGTTCTTTTCGGCAGATTCTCTCATTTTCAAAGATTCTGCCCCTTTCCACCTCTTACCTCTAAGAAAAAGTTCTGAGGAGGTTCTAAAACTTGTCCCTCTTAAAAAAAATGGTCTCAATGTTTTAAGAAGCGTTTGTGAGGGTTCCATTCTTGTGTGTTCCATATCTCTAATGTACGAGTGAAAATTCACTCCCCCCAAAAAGGAGTGAAACTATTGAAACCACCCAAAATGGTGGTTGTACTAAAAAAAGAGTGAATTTCCACTCGAAAAGAGTAAAAATCACCCAAAAGGTGGATTTCCACTCGTTGAGGAGTTTAAACGACAAGGACAACACTTTTGAGGAGTGAAACGTAGGAACAACACGAATAAACGAGTGGGAAATCACCCTTTTTGGGGTGATGTTCACATATTTTTGAGTTGGAATTCGCTCTTTTAAGTACCACAAACCATTTAGTGGTTTAAAGGGTTTCACTCTTTTGGGGAGTAAAATTGTCAATCGTTTACATTTAGAGAGTATAGACGACAAATAAGGTTTAAGGCGCATCATGGTCTAGGGTGTACGGGCTACTTAAACAATTGTTTGCTTATTTATGTTTCTTTGCTTTTGGTATATATTCAATCATTCTTCCTCGATGATGTAATATTTTGGACAAATTGTTTAATTTGAACGGCATCATTGAAATCCTTGAAACTGAAATTCATTTTCTCAGTTTCACGACCTGAATATTCATAAATGTTTTCTTCAATACAAGCCTATGTTATAGATTTAACTGATGGTTTGAAGCAATAATGCATGTCCATTGTTTCAGAAACCAATACGGAACCAGTAGATCGGTAGCCAGGAATTTTTTCAGGGAATGGGATTGAGCAGAGTGGACTTTTTTGCAAATGTGGATCTTTTTGCGGTGGTTTGGAGATTGGCCAAAGTGACTTTTGCCAATAAACAACGCATTTTTTTTTACCAAAAATTCTAATTTAGAAATCCTTATACTTGCTCCAATACGACCGCAGCAAAAGGCATGTAGGACCCTTTTTCTTAACCTTTGGGATATGTGGGGAGGTTAGCAGTAGACAGTAGACAATATTTCGGACGGTTCTATCACCGGTCCCCCCAAATGTCCCGCTTTGAATTTTATTCAGTAGCCTCAGCTCACTTGCAAATGATAGCAAAAAAACAGTGGTTGACGAAGTCATTTAAACGACCTTCTTTTCGTTTAATCCGACTTTCCATTCCCCCTACCAGAAACATAACCTATGAAATACACCACATTTTGGTGATTTTGCTTCGCAGCCGAAACCTCTCAATTGTTCAGGACCGATCAATAAGGGAACCCACTGCATGGCTGTACGCCGCAGATCGGTAAAAAACAGAAGTTTTGGGTTCATGGCACTATGGAAGAAAAACGATATTGCATTTATCGGCCGAAATTCAACCCAAACACTTCAAAATGCGCACCGTTTTTGAAAAAATGTTGTCGGATAAACATATTATCAAGAAAAATGTTACAGATAAGGAAGGTATAAAAGTTTATAAGCAAATATTAGCATCTAATCGCAAAAAAAATAGGTACAAATATGAAAAGATGGACCTGTGACATACTATCTCAAAGAGATCTGTCAGTTCTTAATATTATATTTGAGATAATTGGCTCTAAATTAAAAAAAGAAAACGCAAAATCGATAAGCTCTTTAATGATAAAGTTATAACTTTATCATTAAAACGTGCCACCTAATTTGTATGAATATTGTATGCAAATTATCTATTGTTCTACATGAACAAAATATTGCAGCTTTACTTCCAATAACTTCAAACATTTATTTCACGATATAAACAGGAAAGTTTTGAGTTGTGGGCATATTGCAGTTTTTTTTTTGTTAAAATAAGCCTCTTTTCAGGGCGTCCGCTTGCCTAACAGGTCGGTAGTTGCAAATCAGGAGGGTGGGGTGGGTTTTCGCCATGTTAAAGTATAGGGGGAATTCATGTTCAAAATGGCAATATGAACTAACCGTTGTCTTCGCTTTCTCAAAAAAAGATACAGCTTCACAGTGCACAGACTTTTTTACAGATAAGGCCCCCACTTTATGATTTGGTCAAATGATGTGGGGCATTATTTAAACACGAAGTTTTTTTCACTTTTCATCCTTGTTTTTCAACCCCAAAAAATATCATTATTAATTATACCATCTGAGGTACGAAGTAGACTTTTAGCAACCATTTATGCACTATTTGTAAAGTGAAACAACGTATGTCGACCCCCCAAAACAAAGTTGTTTCAAACGTTTTTACCAACTGGAGAGGTCAGCGCTGCACCATGGGTTTCATGGCAAAGAAAAAGAAGAAAATAAAACAAAGTCGTGACCTGCGTCTACTGATGTCCAATGGTGATTGCGCCAATGTACACAATGAAACCACTGGTTCGAATCATGTGATGTTTCATCTCTTCTTAATATGGCTTAAAAAAAAATTGGCAGCAATCACAATTGGTCATGGTTTCAGTAATTGTCCTCTGTGCAGTCATCCATGCCCCATAACGGCACAAAAGTTTGGTATCAAAAGAAGCAGGGGGATGTATTCTATTCATAAGTTACAACCCCAAAAAATAGTCACATGGATATCCCAACTTATCAGGAAGAGTGTATACTTTTGAATAACGCGCTGTAGATATGCGTGGTAGGATACCCAATACATGGAATTAGACCAATTTGATCATATATTTAACGGCTATTGTTAACCACGGTTTCCTTCTGACTTCACAGTATGGCACGAGAAATATTAACAACCATATACAATCTTACGAGAAATAAAGAACGTTTGCGAGTTTTTACGGATCAAAACGTGCGAACATCCGGTCCTATTACTTTGGACTATTTGGGGAGGAAACATCTCAATTCGAAATCAATACCTCACTTTCGCAAAACAATTTAAAGTGAATTATTTCCACATATAAAGAATTAGTTTTTGCATTATTTTATTTACCACTGCAATATGCTGTTTGGCCAATTTGAGCAATTTGATCAGATGCATTGATCACTGTCATTTATTTTATTTACACTGCAATATGTGTTGATGGCAATTTTGAAGCAATTTGAATCAGTGATGATTGATCCACTAGTCATTTTCGTTGTTTTGTTGGATTGTAGTCCTTATCTTAAGATATGGTGTAACATAAACTGTCAGTGGTTGACCCGTCGGTCTCGGCGTTGAGAATAGACAAATTTGAATGATATGTTCTAGGGAATTTGGCACAAATGTATTGTTCCCAAATGTAGAAAAAAAATGAAAATTGCTTAAAATGATGTCTTTTCGCCGTATGCAAAATTTGATGGAATTCGTCCAAGCGGTTTTGTAGGAATCGATCAGGCAAATTGGGGCAAAAAATTAAGGACCGATTTAGGGATTTTCCATAGAGCTCCAAAGGCTCGCGCAACTTTCAAAATCTAAACGCTAGGGATCTAACATCGGGTGTCCATCCCCTGTACTGGCGTTATAGTTTTTAACACCATAGAAAAAGATTTCTATTTAATGTATGGGACTCTGGAGTGGGGTGTAGTGATTTTTTTCCCGTCCGTAAAGCCCCGAGCCTGGTGAGGTTGGGTAATAAACGTTCTGGCCTTGGTATTTAATTGCGTACCATGGCCAGTGAACTGATCAAGCGCTTTCACTTGAGGGGGGAAGGACGATGCATGCATGCATAATTAAATTTATTGTTTAATTAAGGCCACGCTTGCCATGATTTATGCCCGATGATGCAGCATGCATATTCAATTCACGTAAGAGTGCATCCCGCGAATATTTACACGCGAAAACAAAGAAAAACACTCGAAAATAATGCTTGTAGTTAGTGGTTTATTGCAGTGCATGTTGCAATACAAACGAGATATCCAATGTTCCACACAAGGTTAAACTTAATGGACGGCATACAGGAGAGGGGGGGGGGCTATGTTGATTGATTCTTTTGCTAGTAACCAAATCGAAATACAAACAGGGCAGGACCTCTATTAAGTATAAGTATTTCAACCATCAGTATGTGCCCATACCTGAAATCAATTAGTCCGTAATATGCTTTGTGAGCGCCCATAGTTCGTGAATGGGTCTGCCAAATATAAGTTCAGAGTCAAAAGGCAATCTTCAGCTGGACCAAGTTTGTTGCGTTTATCAATAAAAATCAGTGTTGTAAATTGAATTAAAATAAAGAAGAGAAATATGACTTCAAGTTGTGAACCAATTATCTTGTTGGGTCCAATTGTGAATAACAACTTTTCTTTCATGATTTTATTTCGAAAACGTATTATATTTTGGAAATACTTAATAAAAACTGGACATCTAAGTTAAAGCGGCGCTGGCACTTTTCACAAAATATGAACTTTCTTCAATTTGCTCTCAAATGATAACTAGGCCATTGAAAGAACCGATCTATTTACAACATAAAAAAATAACATACCCAAAGCAGATAGGGGAAATTGATATGAGGATAACGACAGCCAGGTGGTAATTTGGAGGTCGGCCAACTTTTTAAATTTTCCCATAACTTTAATCAAACAAATGTGTAGATACATGAATATTTGACCCGGACTCACCGATATTAAAACCACAAGGTAATAGACCGGTCCAAACAGTGGCATAGCGTGGTGGTGGGGACATGCATACGGCGTGCGTGTCTTGGTGTAAACGCATTTTAGGTCGTCTGCTGAATTAGCGTCACGGCGACGTTTTAAATTATTAAAATCGTTCTGAATTCTGTTTACACGATTAAAGAAGCTATGTGTCTTATATTTCGGGTGAGGGCTTTGTATAATAAAGCTTGACTACCATGCAAAAATATCGATTTGAAAAAAACTGAGGGCGCACTATTTTTCCAAAGTACCAATATCTCAACAAAATATTTACCAAAGATTGATTGTTTTGACAGTTCCACATCATAACAATTGTGAATGCCAATGGTGAGATCAATATTTTTCAAGCTCAATTTAGAACATAAAACACAGACGTTTCAATGCTAAGCTAAAAGTTTAAAACTATTTTTCAGGGTTAGAAACATCAATTTGAGACAAAAACGTATCATTTTTACCCATTATCGCCTAGACTTAACTGTAATTTTGTCAACTTTAGAGCTTATTGTGCGCTTGGGACACAATATAGTTCTGACGAAACCTATTACCTAGATGGGGCATGTTAATAGATGTCAAAAAAATCCAACAATATCCAAAAATCATTTTTTTTGCCCAAAAATGTATGTTTTTGGCTAAAATGCCCCCAAAAACCCCCTTCGGCCCACATGGCAATTTCAAATCATGCCTAATCTGAAAGTAGACATAATAAGCTTTCCATTAATGTATGATGTAGGGGTAACTTAAGCGAGAGAGGGGTCGCAAAAGATTATAAATTAAATTATTAAAATTGTTGATGCTGGCTTCGCCTATAACATTGATTGCGAGGACATCTTCATGCATTTTTGAGACCAAATTTATGGTGCATGGGTAACGGCACAGGGGGGGACAATTACTGAAACCATGTCAGTCAGTCCTAGGTCCCACAGTGACACAGTGATAACCGTAGAAATTGTTGTACGAGGTCAGAAGGCTTGGATTTGCACAAACACAAAATGACCACGAGTCCTGCTCTTTGTTTGATCCCCACACATAGGCAAGCGGGACGAGAGGTGAAAATCCAAAAGGCGGCCTTGGTCCCACAACATCAAAAAATTTGTAAGAAATTAAAAAAAAAGCAACACTTTATACCTATTTGTTATGTTAAATCTGCAATAATTTGCATATGGAGAAAAATATGATTTTTTTTTACCCAATTTGCAGCAATTTGCCTAAAAGGTGTTCAGAGGTCGTTGGGCATTTTTTTCTTCTGTAACTTGAAAGCAGAAAAGCTACTGGACATGTGGTGTTTTTTGGCATACTGTTAGGAATGTATTACTCTATCACGTAATGTAGAAGTTTTACAAAGTTTAATTAACTTAAAGGTTGTTAAATTTGTATTTTTCAGGCAAAAAAAAAGTTTTTAGCGTTTTCGGGCGATTTCGTAAATTTCTCTTCTCTGCCACCATAAATAACCTTTGCATTTTTCTTTTTCGTTCGAACAAAAACCACGTTTATGAACAGCCCACACTGATTTGAGCACCATAACCGACACGTTTTTCATGTAATTCAACAAATTCTACGTGCCACTTGTTTTTCTCATGTTCGTAGTAAATACCAGTCAGGGCTGCTGCCTGTTTCTAAGTGTAAAGAGTATTATTTCTGTCACGTTCTGTCACGCTCTGTTTGAAAAAAATACAGGGACATTCACGACCATTATCAATACCACAAATGGTCTTTCATTGTCGAAGCATGTTTCGATGATAAAGACTCTATTTTCTATCATCCTTTCCAAATGTTTTACATGGTCAATTCAAATTAGTAAATTGGCAATGATTTGCGAAACGGTTATTCAATATTCTAAATAAATCATTGCATCCACACCATCTTGAATGAAACATCGTAAAAAAGAAATGATAAAATAAAACGGTAATTACGAAATGTCGCAACAGGAGACACCGTATCCGCAATTTACATTTAAAAGGCTGTATTAACACAAAATTCTTCAGATAAGTTCACATTAAAAACCAGGCTAACCCCCCCCCCCCCATCTCTAAATTTCTTACATAAATTTTATTCTAATTGGATTCTAGCAGATTTATATTAAAATTTAAAAAAAAAACCAAAATGCATTGAAATAGAATGTAATAGATTAAAAATTTTAATCTAAATTCAGATTTCTTTATCTAAGAAAATTAGAGATTATAAAGGAGTATCGGCTGTATGTCCCCTTTGTCCGTATATACTATAATCTTATAGCAAGACCGTGTTAGCAGTCCTATTGTTTTTCCGACAAGTAAGTTTTTTAAACCAAGCTTGATTGCTATATTTTTCTGTACGGATCCATACAAGCACGGGCAACAATGAAAGGTAAAAAAAGAAAAAATTAATGAAAATAAAAATTCATTAGCTGGTGTTTGCACACATACGACCAAAACACATTGTTGTTGGTTAACGGATAAATGGTGATAAACTTTTCTTTCTCCAGAAGATTTACTTTAAAGGGTCTTTACTTTAAAAGACAGCTGCAGATCATAGGCCTCATTTTTGGGAGCGAAGATCGCCAGAGTTTGAAAATAATATTTTTTGTTCGCAAATTATATTCTGTATAGCGCTCTGCCTACATTGTAAAGGCCCCCTAAATCTCCACTGATTTATGATTATTATGAATAGCTTCCTGACCGACTTTGAATTATACTAATTAATAACACAGAGTGGAAGCATCATTTGCGAGTTGTTTTCCTTTGAATTCTTTTATAATTATATTGGTCTATGGTAGCTATTTTGCAAGTAAAAAAGAAAACTTTTTTTTTCTTTTTCGGTGAAAATATGGTCCAAGATTAACGCAAGTTTCTCAATTTGAGATTTTGTTTCAAAAACTTTATTTCTTCTCAACCGAGAACTACGACTTTTAGATGGAAAAAAAAATAAAAATCCGTGCTATCGAATTTGAAAAACACAATGTTTTTTTCAATATGAAAAGCAGTTTATCGATTCAGAACTGGGAGAAAACCTTGTTTTTTCGCTCGAATAAATGTTAAACCTAAAATCTTTCATATCGAATGCGGTAAGTTTTTTTTTCGATCTACAAAAAACAGTTTAAATATCGATTTGAAAAGTAAATTTAGCTACTAAACTATTTTATTTTGTAGAGGTTACCTATGCACATCTATAGCAAGGTATATACACAATAGAAGCGACACTTTTTCGGTAAAAAATTATTTGTTCAATGAAAACAAGTTTTCTTTATAGTGTGCACACCTGGCAAAGAATGTGGACACACACAAGCATATATAAAACATTGGTGATTGTTTTAATGACACATACGGTAAAAAAAGAAGATTAGTCTCTCTCAACTTCATTAGCGTAAAACCCTATAAGGCCAAGAAAAAATGTTTCTCAGCTTCCCGCGTGTATAGTTGTACAAAATCACATTTATCGCATTTCTTTTCTTTTTTAAAAGGTTTTTCAAGAGACTACTGTGGGTGGGGAGATTGAAAGAAAAAAAAAAAATCGGCCCGCAAAAGAGGAAGGTCTTTTAAAAGCAATGAAAAAAGGAATTTCCTTCCGCGTGGGCCCGTATTTTTCTCTAAGGTTTTGGCCCTGTAGGAGCTGATACATATACTCTATTTTTCTGTATAAGCGCTATGCGTTGTTGGATTTTAGTAAAAAAGCTATACGCTAACGTGAATTTTTTTTTTTTAATACTTTAGGCGACTTTATTTTTCAGCTGCTTCTCGTTGGCCATTTTCTTTCTTGGCCAGTTTTAAAAATAGCTTAAATATCTTGAAAATCTTTAAAAAAAAAGAAATGCACTAAACTGTTTATATTAACGCCTATAACGAGCGGGAAGCTGAGACGAACCTTGTTTTTGGCCTAAACTCAGATTTTGGAGGTAGTATAATCTCAGGATTATATGAGGATAAATCGAGGATTTTTGGAGGTAAATTGTTTGGCAAAATGATTATTTTTTTAATGACGAACTTTTAGACCTTGGGTGCTTGCCCTGGGGTGCTATGTGTAGCCCGATTACCAAAATGTGGACCTTTAATACAAAAAAGAGACTATATACCAGTTAACAGCAATGTTTGTAAACATTGTAGGGCCTGGTAATCTTGAAATAGGTCGGCCTGGCTGTTAACACTGGGCAATTGTATATCTGTTAGAGTTTAATACTATGGGCCATAATGATCTCGCAGGATGGATTCCAGGACCCAAAATAAATGAAGTAGGAATGTTATTTAACGGTCTATATCTTGATCGCTTTTGAATTTCACCATTTTACTCACTTTAATATGTTTATAAAAAATTTTTCTTTAAATTTACAATGATTAATTTTATTATTTTTTAATTATCAACAGTAAATTTTACCACCCCCAAAATTCGGGTTTGAAATTTCACTCGGTTTGGGGGAAACAAAAAGTGATCCCTGTCAATTTGAAATTCACTCTTTGATTTTAAGAGATTGTGGTTACTATCGGTTTCCAATCCATATCAATCCACTTTGCCTGAAAGTGGGGTGACCCGTATATTTTTCTCAAGTTTTTATTTGATTGACTGACCTTACCCGAATACCCCACTGAAAAACCAAATCTATGGCAATATTTTAAATTAATTCCGTTTTGATATGAGAGCTACAACGTGATTTGGTAAAATCACAGAACCTTTGTAAATTAATATTGGGATTTTTTTTCGCTTGAACCAAATACACAATTTTGTTTAGTAAATGAGAAAATGGTAGCTTTCTGCAGAGACAATTTTGACAACTCCGGTAAAATCTAGGGATGGGGCTATTAAGATCCGGCCATGGACATTTAACAATGCAGTTATCGGAACTTAAGAAGTAATTCAATGGCATTAATTGGCCTACCTTTAGAAGTGACATTGACACAATCCCATTTATCACAAAAAAAATTGGTGGATTGGGACTTGTATCGAGCACTAAAATAATTTTACATCAAATATATTATAATATAGCCACCAAGAACGGCCCTAGTTTAAGAAAAGTCGAAATCTGTTGTCGTTTCACCACAGTCAAGCTTTTTCGGGTAAATATAAATCCGCACGAATTGACAATATAAAGGAAACTGGTGCATGTTGCATATAGACGACTTAAATATTTTTGGTCAAAACTTAATTTTGCTTTTACAAAACTCCTTAAATAATAAGCTTGGTTTTGTGTAATCAAGTAATTTAGTAATAAATGCCTCCGGAGTAATGTGCTCGGGCTTAGGTTCACAAATGAAACCCAAGAAATCATCATATTGTGTATAAATTTCTCTGCAAACCCATTTAGACGGGTTCACGACCACCTATTTAGCTTAATTTATAAAATGTTCTCAATTTATAGTAGTATATACATTTTTTACTATTACAACACAATCCTTTGACTGGAAATGAGGGTATATAGTTGCATCTGCAGAAGCAGGGGTGGCGTCCGTCCTACCGCGACCACCTCTGTTCCTAAAATAAGCCTTCACTGCAATAAAATTATGCTAATTTGTGTTATTTTTTACATATTTATATTGGAATTTAGTTTAGTTATTAAGCAGCTTCCTAAGCCCTATAGTTACCTTTTTACACATTCACTGTAAACCTAGTGTTTCGATTTGTCACCGTTTAAGCGCCTAGACGCATTCAACAAACAACAAAATTCAAATTACTTTTTTTTCGCAAAGGTGGGTATTTACTTAGACCACTGCCCTATAACGCGCTAAAAATCATTGAATTCTTGCATCGTTTTCCTCCCTTTAATAAATCAGATCATTAAAATTTCTAACGTTAAACCTAACCTCGTTTTAAAAAACACTGTTAACTGTGGCCACCAGGCATTTAGGAAGCTAACGATATAGTGGTTTATTGTGTCTAAATACACGAACGTCTTGCGATGGCGACGTGTTAGAATCTAAATACATAAACGTCATGTGATAGAATCATATAGAATTATGACCTATAACACCATTCTATTCCTACGCAATCATGATAATGTGACTTTGTATATAATAGAGCATATAGATTTACTAATATGCGCATCCTATTAATCGCTTTGGTTTACTTCTATTAATATTTATATATTTAGATTATTGAGTATATCAGAGCTCAATCACGTTAATATGGCCCCACAAGCAACAAAATATTTTTTCAAAATTTACTCCAATTCGGCTAATGTTAAGAAATGAAGTTTGCCGTTCACTTTGGTCGCAAGAATTTGGACATGTTAAGGTGGCCCCCACCCGATTACAACATACAGTTTCTGTGAGTGGTGGGGTCGAGGCTAGAGATCAGGTGGTTCCGCTTAAGATTCGGTTTCCTGTAGCAAGTCTTGTCGTTCCCGTGCCGGGCCAAACGTCCGGTCCGGTCTGAGGAAATCAGGAGCACGTCTTTTTCGGCAGATTTCTCTCATTTTTCAAAGATTCTGCCCCCTTTCACACTCTTACACACTCTAAGAAAAAATTCTGAGGTTCTAAAACTTTCCTCTTAAAAAAAATTGGGTTCTCGATTTTGTAAGAAGCGTTTTGAGGGTTCCATTCTTGTGTTTTCCATATCTCTAATGTTAAACGATGAAAATTGCACTCTCCCAAAAGAGTGAAACTCTTGTAACCCCTCCAAAGTGAGTGGTTGTACTTAAAAAGAGTGAAATTTCCTTTTCCATCTCGAAAAGGTAAAAAAAATCACTCCAAAAAGATGGATTCCTTTCCACGCGTTTGAGGAGTTTAAACGAAAAAAGGGGGACAACACTTTTGAGGAGTGAAACGTAGGACAACACGAAAACGAGTGGAACTCCACCCTTTTTGTGTGGTATGCACATCTTTTTGTTTTGAGTGGGATTCGCTCTTTTTAAGTACAAACCACTCTTTTAAGTGGTTTAAAAGAGTTTTCACTCTTTTGGGATTAAAATTTTCACGCGTTTACATTTAGAGAGTATAGACGACAAATAAGGTTCTAAGGCGCATCATTGTTTAGGGTGACGAGCTACCACCTAACATTTGGTTGGCTAGTTTTATTGTTTCTTTCTTTTCTTTTGCTTTGGTATATTATTTCCATCATTCTTCTGATGATGTCATATTTTTGGACAAATTGTTTTAATTTTAAAGTCATCATTGAAATCCTGAAACTAGAATCATTTTCCTTTCACGACCTGAATATTCCAAAATGTTTTCTTAATACGGCCTACTGTTAATAGATTGTTATTAACTGATGGTTTGAAGCATACATGCATGTACATTGTTTTAGAACAACACATACGGAACATTAGATCGGGTAGCCAGGAATCTTTTTCAGGGAATGGTGGATTGTCAAGAGTGGACTATTTTTGCAAACTGTGGTCTTTTTGCGTTGGTGTTGGAGATGGGGGCCAAAGTTGACTTTTGCCATAACAACGCCTTCTTTTTTTATTTACCAAAATCTCCTTGAAATCCTTATTTACTTGCTCATAACACGCACACGGCATGTTATCCCTTTTATTTAACTTTTGGGATGTGGGGGAGGTTAGACAGTTAGACAGTTTAGACATTTTTCGGAAACGGTGTCTATCATCACGGTCCCACCAAATGTCCCGCTTTGATGTTTTCATTATCCTCATCTCACTTTGCAAATGTAGCTAACAAACCAGTTGGTTGACGAAGTCATTTAAACAACTTCCTATTCTTTGGTTTAATCCACTCCATTTCCCCTACCAGAAACATAAACCTGAAATACACACTTTTGGTATTTTGCTTCGCGGCAGCCGGCAGCCGAACCTCTCAATTGTTCAATGGACCGATCAATAAGGGAACCCACTGCATGGCTGTACCTCGCAGATCGGTAAAAATAGATTTTTGGGTTTCATGCACTCTGAGAACCGAAGCATTTTCTCTCGGTCCTCGCCGATTCAACCAAAAACTTCAAAATGCTCACCGTTCTTGAAAATGTTGTAGGACCTATATCAAGAAAAATGTACAATATAATGAATGTATAAAAAGTTATAATCAAATCTAGCTCTTAAAAATCGCAAATAATGTACAAATCTGAAATCTTGATCTGTTACATACTTATATCAAGAGATTATGTCAGTTTTTCTTACTATTATAATTTGGTATATTCATTGGCTAATTAGTAAAAAGAAACGAAATCGATAGCTCTTTAATTGGATAAAGTTATAACTATTTTCTGTAAAATACGTGCACACCTAATTTCGTATGCATACTGTTCTGCACATTATCCTATATCTAATTGTTTTCTCATGACAAATTATGCAGATTTGGACTTCAATGAACTTCAACATTAGCTTGTCGATATAACCGAAAGTTTTTTGATGTTGGGGCATATGCCGGGTTTTTTTTTTGTTAATAAGCCCTTTTCAGGGCCCGTCCCGCTTGCCTAACAGGTCTGTAGTGCAAATCAGTGAGGGTTTTCGCCATGTTAAAGTATAGGGGAATCATGTTCAAACTGGCAATCTATTGAACTAACCGTGGTTTCGCCTTCTCAAAACAGATACAGCTTCCGGGTGCACAGACTTTTTTACGATAAGGGCCCTTTATGATTTGGTCAAAATGATGTGGGGCAATTATTTAACACGATTTTTTTCACTTTTCATCCTTGGTTTTCAACCCCAAAAATATCTTTATAATTGTACATCGAGGTACGAAGTAGACTTTTAGCAACATTTCTGCCAATATTTGCTAAACTGAACCAAAGTATGTACGAGCCCCCAAAAACGAAGTTGTTTCAAACGTTTCTACCAACTGCAGAGGTCAGCGCTGCACCTTTGTTTTCATGTGAAAGAAAATAAAAACATACCACGTGACCGCTTGTCTCATGAGGCCAATGTGTGATTGCGACAATGTACACAATGAAACCACTGCTTCGAATCATGTGATGTTCATCTCTTAGTACTATGGCTTAATTGGCGCAATTCACAATTGGACATGGTTCTAGTAAATTGTCCTCATGTGCAGTCATCCATGCACCATAACGGCCACAAATTTGGTATCAAAGAAGCAGAAGGAGGATGTATCTATTCATAAGTTACACCAAAAATATTAGGTCACATGGAATATCAACAAACTTATCAAGGAAGTGTATACTTTTTTGTATGCTCAAGCTGAGATATGACGTGTAGGATCCCAATACATCGAGCAATTAGACCACAATTTGAAATTAATATATTTAACGGCATTTTCACACCCAAACGGTCTTCTGCTTTCACAAGATGGCACGAGACAATATAACAAACCATTACAATCTTTACGAAGAAAATAAGAACGTTTCGCGTTTTTAGGATCTCAAACACGTGCGAACATTCGGTCCTATTCTGTGGAATAATTTGGGGAGGAAACATTACAAGATGAAAATCGAATACCTCACTTTTTTTTGTCGCAAACAATTTAACAGTGAACTTATTTCCAAAGATAAGAATAGTTTTTGCATTATTTTATTACACTCAATATGCTGTTGATGGCAATTGAGCAATTTGAATAATGATATGATCACTAGTCATTTTATATTAAAATGATCAATATGATGTTGATGGCAATTTGAGCAATTTGAATCAGGATGGCATGTCCTAGGCATTTTCGTGGTTTGTTGATGTATGTCCTTATCTTAAGATAGGTTGTAACATAACTTTCGTGGTTGACCCCCGTCTGGTCTGGCGTGAAGAATAGACAAAATTTGAATGATAATGTTCTAGGGAATTTGAGAAAATGTATGTTCTCCAAATGTAGAAGAAAATGAAAATGAAATGCTTAATGAGTGTCTTCTCGCCGTATGGCAAATTGAGGAATTCGTCAAGCGGTTTTGTAGGAATCGATCAGGCAAAATTGGGGCAAAAATAATTGACCGATTTAGGGATTTTCCCATAGAACTCCAAAAGAGCCGGCAATTTCAAAATCTAAATCTGGTATCTAACATCGGGTGTCCATCCCCTGTACTGGCGTTATAGGTTTTTAACACACCATAGAAAAAGTTATTTTTAAGTATGGACTCTGGAGTGAGGGTTGTTAGCTGATTCCTTTCCCCGTCTTAAAGACGTAGCCTGGGAGGTTGTGGAATAAACGTTCTGCTTGGATTTATTGCGTACCATGGCAAGTGAAATGTTCAAGCGCTTTCACTTGAGGGGAAGTCGATGCATGCATGCATTATTAAATTCTATTGTTTAATAATGCACGCTTGCCATGATTTATGCCCGATAATGCACGCATGCATATTCAAATTTTCACGTAAGCGTGCATCCGCGAATTTCACGCGAAAACAAAGAAAAAACACTCGAAAATAATGCTGTAGTGGTTTATTTGCAGTGAATGTTTGCAATACAAAACTAGATATCCAAAGTTCCACACAATATTAACTTGAATGGACGGCATTACAGGAGAGCTATGTGATTCTTTTGCTCGTAACCAATCGAATACAACAGGCAGGACCTCTATTAAGTATAAGTATTTCAACGATTCATTATGTGCCCCATACCTGAAATCAATAATAGTCCGTAATATGCTTTGAAGCGCCCCTAGTTCGTGAATGGGTCTGCCATAAAAGTTTCAGAGTCAAAAGGCAATCTTCAGCTGGACCAAGTTTGTTGTCGTTATCAATTAAAATCAGTGTAAATTGAATAAAAATCCAAAGAAGAAATATGACTTCAAGTTGGAACCCAATAATCTTGTTGGGTCCAATGTCGAATAACAACTTTTCTTTCATGATTTATTTCGAAAACGTATATTTTTGGAAATAATTAATAAAAACTGGACATCTAAGTTAAAGCGGCGCTGGCACATTTTCACAAAATATGAAATTTCTTCAATTTGCTCTCAATGATAACTAGGCCATTGAAAGAACACAGATATATTTTACACATAAAAATAACATACCCCAAAGCAGATAGGGACATTGATATGAGGATAACGACATCCAGGTAATTTGTAGGCCAACTTTTAAATTTTCCATAACTTTAATCAACAAATGTGTATATTACATGAATATTTTTGACCCGTACTCACCGATATTAAAACCACAAAGGTTATAGACCGGTCAAACAGTGTGCATAGCGTGGGACATGCATACGGCGTGCGTGTTCTTGTGTTAAACGCCATTTTCGTCGTCTGCTGAATTAAGCGTCGCCGGCGACGTTAAATTATAAAATCGTTCTGAATTCTGTTTACCCATAAGGAAGCTGATTTGGTCTTAATCATTTCGGGTGAGGGCTTTTGTATATAAAAGCTTAACTACCATGCAAAAATATCGATTTTGAAAAAAACTTGAGGGCGCACTATTTTTCAAATATGCCAGTGTCTCTTTAATTGAACAGACAGTAGTCGAATTGCCAACATTTTACATGCAACCTCGTACAAATAATACGACGCAGCAACCATGAAATGAATGCAATTGTACTCGTAACAAACGAACTGACAGTTGGAACAACTAGCACATGGAAGCATGCACTAGATGAATAGGAATACTGCTTACCTCGAGGGCATTCAACTCGTTAGCAAGTGTCACCTGGATCGTATCCTCACAACAATTATCAAGGAAATCTCGCTTCAACTGTGATAGTTACCTACTGTCGAACTAAAATGGCAGAAGAAACTGCATAAGCTCACTACAAGAGCCATTGAATCCATTCTAGCACAGAACTTGTTACTCGTAGTAGGAGATTGCAAAGCCAGCATAGGACTGAAAGATGCAAAGTTCGCTCGCCGAGAAGAAAGAACGAGAAAATGAAAAAAATGTTGGCCCTTGCACCCAATTGGTAATTGATGAAAATGCTTAGGGGCATATGGTAACCCAGACCTACTTGTGAATGTCCTAGTGATTAATAAAGCTTCAAAATTGGCAGTGAGGACAATATCAAATAGCCATTATACAGAAGTCATACTGCACCCTTATTTACCAGATATAACGCCTTAAATATAGGAGATATATACAAACTAGAGCTTGGCATATTTATGTTCAAGTATTCAATTAATAAATTGCCGACTATATTTAACGGCTATTTTTAGCAAACGGTCTGACATTCACAAGTATGGCACGAGAAATATTAACAACCATATACAATCTTACGAGAAATAAGAAAGTTTTTACGGATCAAAACGTGCGAACATCCGGTCCTATTCTGTGGAATAATTTGGGGAAACATCTACAAAATTCGAAAATCAATACCTCACTTCAACAAACAATTTAAAAGTGAACTTATTTCCAAATACCGAATCGTATTTTTTGCAGTTATTTTATGACACTGCAATATGCTTGATGATGGCATATTTGACGACAATTTGAGAATCATGAGCACTTGATCACTAGTCATGTTTCGTGTTTTGTTGATTTTATGTCCTTATCTTAAGATTGTTGTAACATACCTTCAGTGATTGAACCCCCGACCCCAGTCTGGTGCTGGCGTTTTTGGTCAACTCCTCAGCAATTTTGTTTCTGTATTTTGTTTTGTGTAACGAGGAATATTTTTATTAATAAATTTGAAGTTGAAAGTTGATCATCCCCTAATGGAAAAACTACCCTTGGAACTTACGTATTTCTTTTTACGCTCCAGAACAAGATAGCCCCCCAGAATCCCATGCACACTAGTTAATCACCAGGGTGCAACTGTCATTTTGCACTGTCAAATCCATTTAATTTCTGTAGAATATAGTGTTGGAAATCTGCCTTATCTCTACTAGTAGTCAGTCTATAGTAAAATGAAATACCTCTGGGGATAATAGACTTGATATAAACACAAATAAGGCATTGATTTATTTCCTTATAGAAGGAGGTTTGGTACTGAAAATAACAGCCAAATTCCCTCCATAATATCCCTCATGAAAGCCCAATATTTTAGGATCATTGACCAAATTAGTATCATGTATGTTAGGACTTCAACATAGATAATATGTATTTATAACAGCCACTTACATAGACAAGATCATGAAGACATGACACCTGACATGAAGAGGATGAAATAAAAACTGCAATGCTGGACAGGCTATTACAGAAAGCCATCTCACGATTTGAGAAGCCCACTCGACTTGGCTAAGCAGGCAAACATGTAAGGGAGTAATATGATGAAATTTGGCAATGGACAAGTTGTCAATTTGGAACAATAAGGTAATGCATTAACTGAATAATTATATCACGCAGTTACGTACGAGCCTTGTCATAACTGCCAGTGCTCAAGATTGGAGACCACCTGAAAAATTGGAGCAATGGCAATGGATCAACTAGACGGTACCAAAAGAGATTGAACCGTTGGGATTGCCCAAATGGTATTGAACATCAACACATTCAAACATTTCTCATTTTTTGTCATTTTTAAAATGTAGCTAACATTTGTAAACATATTTATGAGTGCCCTGTTGCATGTATCCACCCCGTTTATCATTTCGTTCGCGCGTGCCCTATGTATGTAAATAATTGTGGATCCGTAATAACTCATTATCGTATAGTCGATATTGTTTTTTGTAACAACGTACATATACAAATTGACTGGTGTACATTATCATTTGTATCAATTTAAACTGATAAAATTTGGCGTTCGTTGATACTACGTATTTTTGAGATTTTGTGTTTACATTAAAGATGCAAAATAGTTGGCGCAACTGGGTCATTTTTTTACTCGCCCCTCATTGTTTATGCTTGAGTTCATATTAGAAGTTTTTTTTTTTTAATGAACAACCATTCTTTTAGAAGATCTGCTATTAACATTTGGCTAATAATAATACGTCAATGTTTTCAGAATTTTTGTGGGGTTTTGACCTAACGTTTTCTGCAACACTACCTCACACAACAATAGTCTATGAAAAACTGGCAACTTGGCCATGTTCTATAAATTTTAACAGAGGAATACAACAATATCCCACCAAAGTATCAGCCAATTTCACAGCCAATTCTCACCAAATCACCGATTTTCAACATACCCACGAATTTTTTAGTAGTTAACTTAACGTTCAGTGCATCGAAATGCCCAACATAAGATACTCAAAAGTCGACAACCACATAAAAAAACGCTTCGATGAGCCATCGAGGTGGAATTATGAGTACATTGGCCTTTGTACTTTTAATATAGTGTATAAATATTTTACCATAGGACAAAACGCGTTAATCACTGTTTAAAAATCGATATTATGTTACTTTTCACATTGTATTTAAACAGTAACAAAAACATATTTAAACATATTCACATTCTGAATCTCTTTCATTTTTTTCAAAACTGTGTTTTCTATTTAAACCTCCTCTGGCGGTCCCTAATATTACAACATGCGCTTTAAATACCAATGTTAACACTTAGTGAAACAGGGGTTTTGAACTCCCATTGTGGGGTGCCCGGGGGGGTCCATGCCGGCCCCCCACAAGGAAACCACTTTCCCGGGAGAAATTTCGGACGAACTTAATACCCATGGGAGAGTCATAGACACCACCAAAATCAGCAAAAAGGAAGTGTGTTATTGGGCGGCAAATTAGGGTCAAACATTGTTTTCACAAAACAAAAAAACACCGAAAAATGGGCAAAAAAAAGACGGAAAATTCAAATTGAGCTTTGCGCGCTTACATCAAAACTTCAAAACTTATTTTTTGTTGATTTACCTAGAAGACCCAAGATAACATATATTGAACACAAAACTTGCAGTTTTTTTTAGGAAATCCTGTATTTTTTATGGGAGTTGCAAAACACGTCATTTTCCCATAGACTTTGTACGGTAACGGTTTAGCAACGTCCACAATGAATTTTTTTTGTTTCACACATAAAGGGTTAATTATTTTTAACTGTTATCTTATTAATTATTTACTTATATGTATGGTGGTGAACAAATATCGCAAAAAAAATTGGTTTGGTTTTTCTTGATTTTTAATAAATATTCCAGTGATGGCCCAAAGGGGGGGTGATTCCATGGGAACCCCTCCCTATTACTCAGTAACCGGCTGGCCGATTTTTTACTTTATTTTGGTATGCAAAGAACTCATTTAACAGTCAGACAAAGCGCGAAAACAAATTTGGAAGGGTCCCTAGCACCCCCCCCCCTTGTCACGTAAGTGTTAAATAATCAAAAACTTAACCAGAATAAGAACACCATTGAAGCGTATTTAAAAGGAGTATATGGTTTTCAAGTTTGATTGTGCACTTTAATTGCAAAAACATGTATAAAAAGAAATATCATAACTGATTTAAAGTGAATATGTTGATACATGAGTATAAGATTGCATTAGAACAAGCACATTGTTTGCAACCTTGATCTCCCGTTTTGACCTTTGACCTTGGGTATGGTGACCTTTGACCTCATTAACCTTCGTCTAACCGAAGGAATTGGTTACCAACTTCAGATTGCCAATAGAACCAATCATCAATCCATAAAGTTTGCACGTAAGCAAAAACTGTCAATTCTATATACACAGTACCACATGCAAAAAATAGGGGCAAATTCAAATTTTAGGATCAACTCTTACTTTTCATGTAGTTTTTGGCTCTACATGAAGACAACAATGACCTAGTTGTGTACAGAGAACGTTTCGGTGCTGTATGTTTTGTTCAGGGTAAAAATGCAAAATATCCAAGTTGTTCACCCCAATAGGCATATGCCTGTTATATCTTCTCTGCTAATTAGCAATCAATTTCGAGAGTTTAGATAGATCCTTTCTATCAATCCTCCCAATGTTAGTATGTTAGTGCAAAGCTGACCTTTATACAACGTTTTTCTTCCAACTACTTATTCCCTCCTCTATGCCCCCTCCGTCCCGCAAGGGAAATTATCCATGAAATGTTGGTGACAGATCCTGGAAACTGATCCTGGAAACCACCAGCATAAAATCACCTAGTACCCCGATATTCCAATCATGTTTGGCAGACGATTAAGAAACATTCAATGAGTACTCGCCCAAGCCCAGCCTTTTAATCCATGCCATTGGCCTTGTGTGCGCATTTGTCCATAGGACTAACGTTACTTGTTGTGATCTTCTTTCAACTCCTCTGTTAAAGATCTATCTGGAACTTCATAATCTGCGCAGGAGTTTACAATTCTGGTCTCCTGGACTTTCTTTTCTTTCTTCCATCTTGAGTTAGTGTATTTTTTTATATCTCTGGTACTCTTATTCCGCATCCGGGAGCAGCTTTAATGTACAACGATAACTTGGTCATTCCCGATTGCATTAAGTTGGAAGCGCCATGGTGAATTGTTGCTGTTTTTTCAATTTCATTGTCATTTTTTGTTGTAGTTCAGACATAGTTGCATAAAACATGTCAAGTCACAACGAGATTGGTAATCATATACAACAATTATAGTCAATGCACACCGTTCATGGAGGAGAGTGGATTTTCGAACAAGAACTATAACCTCGTTTTCGCTTTACCAAACAATGCCTGGCCAAGAATATTGAAATATAGACACTCTGTACGTTCACACAATTACTAGACGCATATGGAAAGTAAACCAACATGTTTTTTGATGTTAAACTATTTAAATAAACTCAGTTATTTCCCACTGAGCGTTCTCACGATCTTCCAAATACTACTATTAATACTATAAATACTGTTGAAGGCAGGGGCTCTATTTGTGGAATGGAATTCAAGACTTAGAAAACTCAAAGACACAGTTATTGTTCAAACAGTATCATACTCGTACTGGTGATTTTGTGCTGGTGTTTTAAAAAAACCAAATCATCTGCTGTGTTTTAAAGCATTGCATGTTTTCGTGCTATGTTTGAACCCTAAGACTATAATAGACCTTCCCTACGAAAACCATTAATGTGTACTTCACTGTTTCAAGAAGGGCTTTAGCTGTCATCTATAGGCTGAGATATAGCCAGTTGATCTTATTTTCAGCATATTTTTTTGTTTGGCTAAATTGACCATTTGAACCCCCTAATGAACGTGGACACTCATGTACACCGTAAAAATGCATTGTTCCAGTGTCTAAAAAACCCTCAAAAGGAACACACTAACTCAGTAACATTTTAGTAAATCCGTGGATAAACTGACAAGAGAACTCGTCTTTACGCGATGCGTAAATAGGTCCCCGCCGAATGCCGCGACCACTAACATGTGCTAATCAACTAAAAACACTCCACCCCCTCCCCAAAACCCCGCACACTCACTCACCCCTCTCCGCAACACTCCGCAACTCCCTAACACCCGACCCCCATCTCCACACAAACCCACCCAAGACAAAAAACCTCCCCAACACTCTGCACACCCACCCACAACCACCCACCCCTCATTAACACCCCTCAAACCCCACACCCCCTCCCCCCTCAACACACCCCCCCAAAACAACCCCACCCCAATACCACGTACATTCCCCCCTCCACAATTCCCCCCTCCTTCCAACACACCCCTCAACAAACCCTACTACTCTTTTCCTCCGCAACACCCTCACCCCCTCCTCAACACCCTTTAATACCCCAACACCCCGTAACACTACCCCCCCCTCCCCAAAACCCCCGCACCACATGCACACCACATCTCCTCCCCAACACCCTGCAACTCAACACTTCCCTCCCCACCCTCCCGCAACAACCCCACCACCCCCCCCCCCCCCAACAACCCTGCAACTAACCATCCCTCCCCTATGGCATATGATCTCATGCCGTCAGAATTTTGAGTATCCGCTGTACCGTTTCAAAAATATATAGCAATTACGCTATTTTTGCATATTACTTTCTCATTTTCTTCTCAATTTGCCCGAAATACGCCCAAATCTATCAGTTTGGAGAACTCTTCAGCCCGCTTTCCCTTCCACCAAGTTACATCCTATCGCCTTACGGAACCTCCAGAAAACTTGTACACAGCCTTGGCAGGAAAATGTTGTTTATTAATGCAAATTAAAGATACTATTAGTAATTTTAACGCCTGCCAAAATCGATCAGGTCGTAACTCATCAACCCGTTCTTTCCACCAAGTTACTTCAATTGTCTCTACAGAACTCCAGATAAATTCGTAAAAAAAACGGTGGGTTACTTTTTTACCACGGAAGACGAACGGACGGACGAACGGTCGCTGCTCATCATCCCTTTTCCGAACTTTTTAGGCGGCGACAAAAAGTGGTACACATTTTTATACGGCCCTTAACTCGGTCAAAAGACTCCCTTTTGGAAAGTGTTTTCGTTGTCGGTTACCTAACGAAATGCACTTTACAGAGGTGTATCAATTTGGTTTACTCTGTTTCATCGTCGTGAAACAGAGGGCGCTTTGAAGTTTCTTTTTGAGACACCCCGTATATCGTTTGAAATACGTCACTAATATCTATCGGCCGACAAACCGCCCGCGTTGTGAAATTTTCGGCAACGCGTTGCTTCTTTTTCACAACGAAAAATCTTCGGCAATTTTATCTCACGCACCCGTACAATTCGAATTCGGTCCATGAAACTTGAGAATGTGCAGTGATACAGGGTAAGTAAAAAGAAACTTGACACTGATTGTGTCCGCCATGTATTTTACCCGCGCGACATATCCACGTCAACGTGCTCAAGGCGCCTGTGCGGCAGCCATGAAAAGCGCTCAGCACATCAGGAGCAACCATACTATTAGAACCTATTTATGCAAGAAGCGCGGTTAGAAGCCAGCAAGAAACCGGAGTACCCGGGGGAAACCTGCGGGAACGAGTATGTATCGATAACCACATTCACATAAAACCACAGATAACGAGCCCCTACCGAGGATCGAACCCGGGACCTCATTGGTGAACGGCGAGGGAAATACGCCTGCTCCAACTCTGTTCAAATTTCAATTTTTTAAATATATAAATATATCTAAGCATATGTGGATACAGCGAAAGCGTATTTCAATTATCTTTTAAGTTAGACCGCGCTATCGTCATTGAATGCACGGTGTCCAACTCGCAAATACCCCCCCCCCCCAATGATAATAAGGTTATGTCTCAATGTTTATGTCAACTAAAGTGGTGTCTTAAGATCAAGTGATAAGATAAGTTTTATTTGCACACTTTTTTAAGATCTGGTATATTTTGGTCTAACCAAATATAAAGACAATACTTAAAAACCTCAAAAGGTTGTCTGTTCCTTCATATCACTGACACTTACACTTAGGTTTGATGGGTAATAAAATAGACTAAGCCTTTACACCTCATACCAATTTCAGTCCAATAGTGTTCCAACTGATGTTTGAAATCTGGTTTGTTGACTTTGCTTCAACTACATGGGACGGGAGTTTCTATGATACATTTGCGAAAATACTTCCTGCAATTTTCCTTTCTTTAAGAAGGCTTTGAACAATTTCTTGCTGTGTCCTCTAACCACGTATATGGGTATGGGGTCTTTTGAGAACTTGGATTCATTCACTCCTTCCAGACCATTCAGGTTTTGTATGTTTCTATCAGGTCCCCTCTTAGGGCGTCCGCTGTTCCAGGCGTACATATTGAGCTCCTGTATCTTTCCGAATATGACTTGTTCTTGAGACTCGAAATTAGTTTTGTCGCCCTTCTCTGTACTTTTTCCAACATTTCTATATCTTGCTTTCTTCCTTTCTTCAGATAGGGACACATGCCCTTGAATATCAAGTTCTAGGTGTGCCTTATATATTTCTTTAGAGGGTAGTGGAGCATTTTTTGTCATAGTGTTTAAGGTCCTTTAGATGACTCGTAACTTGGCAATTGCTTTATTTGCAGCTGCTGCACTCTGTCTTCTGGTTCCTTACATCTTCTGTAAGTATACATCCAGTCCTTTTCTTCTGATCATGGGGAATTTTCCTTCTGCGCCCAGCTGGTAACTGGTTTCAAGATTGAAGTGGCCCATGTGCATACGTTTACATTTACTTGCGTTGAAGCCTGACTGTATGTCACGTTGTTATAATAATTTCGTATTTTAAGTACTTGTTGTAAGGCGCAGTGTTCTCTGTAGACGGCCAGTGGCGTCCGTAAGCTACCCCCCCCCCCACACACAACACCAAATGGGAAAGGGCGGCAAATTAAATGGGAAGGGAAAAGGGAAGAGAGTAAAAGAGTGGAAAGAAAAGAAAGGGTCAAACCATGCAAAGACGGGGAAAGAAGGAAAGACGCGAGGAAAGGGAGAAACGAGAGAGAAAAGACAGGAAGAGGAGAAGGGGAGTGGAAGGGAGAACGGAATAAAGAATAAGGGAACAGAGAAGGAGAAGATTTGTGTGAATTTTTGTTATGAAATACTACTTTTTTACATTCTAAGAGGGCCCAAAACATCATACCTATCCCCTCACCATCACCATCCCATCATCTCACCATCATCACCACCATCATCATCACCTCATCACCATCATGATGATTTGTTATATCTTAATTTGAGGGAGTGGATTAGTGACTCCCTAAGATTTTCATGGTAGATCGTAGAGTTTGTTAATGTCAAGTTTTGTTCGTGTATTGGGGATAAAATGAAGTAAGTTTCGAGGTCTCACGGTGAGCTGTGATAGCCCACAAACAAAAATAGCGTTATTATCTGTGTGATTTTGAGTTGATGAGTCGTTGACTGAAAGTGTGAGGCACAGATAATGTTGCAATTATTAGAAGGAAACGATGTGCTACTAAATGATTTAGGTTTAGGGTATGAGTTGAGAAGTGGGTGCTTTACTGCTTTTGCAAAATATTGATTGAAGTGCGTGTAATTTCGTGCCGCGGCGGATATTTAAGAAAAAGGCTGTCAGCAGCTCAAGGTTGGAGCCCTGTAGCGTCGACAAGCCGACGCAAATGTCGGCTTAGCTGACTTTTATGCGACTAGGTAGTTTATGAGGCGAAGTTGCCCCCTCAGAGTGAAAGAAATTGGAAAAATCTGCAGTCCCTAAACTGGTTGCGATTTGATGTATAGTTGGTGTTATTGGAGGTGTAGTGTTGTCACGCTGCTATCGACTATCGGAAACGCTATATGAATGATAGGTTGTTTTTTTTTTACCTCACGGAAAAACACTAGTCCAAATTGCTTAAGTGGAGCGTTGCAAACAATTATGGGGGCGGGGGTTTGAAAAAAAAGAATATTCAGGGTCGAGCTTTTTGGATCTCAACAAATCAGAGCACCCTTTATCCATGAAAAAATAACTGACGTCAGCCCCCCACAGAAATCATATAGACCTCATTTTCACGAGAGCAACATTAGGGTGATTTTTTCATCATGGCTGTGGCACCACTCGTGAAGGGTCAAATATTTTCAGAGGCCTGCGCTTAAAGTGTTTGTGAACGCGTTCCTATTTGATAACAGTGAGACAATATGCAAAAGTATATTCGCAAAAACATATCAACCCTGGGCCAATAGCATTTTGGGTATTTAAAAAAAAAAAAAAAAACTTGTGTGGAGAGCCCAGCTTTCCACTGGGCATGTTGAGGACAATAGGCTTCGTATAAATCTTGAAGCTAAAAACACTGTGGCCGTGATTTCTTTTAAGTTTTCCATTCACTTTTATGTATTTTTTTTTGGTAGGGGCCCCAGGAGCAATATTTTAGGGGCCCTGTCAGCAGCTGCTTGACACGGACGACTCTTAAATCCGCCACTGATTTGCGTGCTGTGTTTGAAAAACAGAGCCCTATTGGCTTCTTATGCTTTGTGACTGACGGGTTGTCGATTTCGCTCTGTTGGTGGAAAAACATAGCCTATTGCGGCTTCTTATGCTTTGTGATTGACAAGTGCTGTGATTTCGTAGCTATGTTTTAAAAATAGAGCTATTGAGGCTTCTTCTATTCTATTTGTATGAAGTGTTGTGATACCGTTCTTGTGTTTGAAAAACATATTTAAGCACTTATCTTGCTTCTCATTTATGGTGAAGTGCTGTGATTTCGTGTTGTGTTTGAAATACATTTTAGGATCCTATTGGCATTCTTATGCTTGTTGTGATATCGTTTGTGCTTGTGTTTGAAAAACATAGCACCTTACTTGGCTTCTGCTTTGATTGAAGTGACTGTGATTACGAGACCTAGTTTGGAAAAAAAAAATTCCATACAGTTATCAACGCAGTTTTCACACCCATTAGCTATGCGTTTCTCTGTCATACTCTGTTTCGGTTCAAATGGATGTATTTGATTCCTGCTTTCAATTTCGAGCGCTGTAGGGTCTATATATAGAAGCGCATACACACATGTTGCCAACCAAACCATGGCACTCCTCCGAAGAGCTCCTTGCCTCCGAAAGTATCGGTTATTATTTTACAGAATGGAAGCAATGCAACACCACACCAACTTGCAAATCTGCACTGGCAGCCCATTTGCACTGGCGAGTTTCTGTCAAAGTAGTATGTCAAGATGACATAGACTGGTTGTAAACCAAACCCGAGGCCTGTTCCTGAAAAAGAGTCACAATGTCAAGAGTATTAATGTGACATGTAAAATCTCGGGAAATTTTCTTTCTTTGTCTATCAGGTGTGTTTATGAGACAGTATTACAATATGACGTCCAGCCACCAGACATGTTGGTGGAACAAGATGCATACATTCAGGACTACAATACATTAAGCTGTCAATCGATCCATGATAAGCGATTCACAGGATCATGGACAGGGGAAGTTTTAGTTACTGGAAAGCGTCTATCTTGTTCACCAACCAGGACTGGCTAATGAATACGAGTCTATTGAAAGCATGTAAATCGATAAAGGCGTAGGGAAAACTTAAAGTTGATCGGGGCTGTCAAAAATATTGCATTGGTTTGAATACAATTTTTAGATCTAAACCAACGCATGTACTTTTATTATGATTCCTGGTATGGAAAAATAGTTTGCACCATTTTATATGATAATCTTCCTAATCTAGTTTTACACTTAACTGCATAAGGGAGGGGGGGGTCCAGGTACCAACTTTTGTAAGTGCTGCAATATATCTGGTTTATATTTTTTTATTGTCTAACTTTTATTGCGCTTGATGTGCAAAACAAATCAAGTCAATGCGTCGTTTGTGCGTTTAATTAGGTTTGGGTTCCTAGGAAGCCCCCCCCCCTTATGCCACTTAACGGAAGGCCATGACAAAAATTGAAAAATTTTATTAGGAGTTACTGTGATTCTGATTTTCATATGCATACACCTATGACATAAACAAAGTAAATAATTAATGTAAAAAAATCTTGCCACGTTATAGTAGGCCATTGGAGCCATTAATATTGGATATTACATCATGTAGCGGTTTACTGTGCGAACCTATGGTTAATTATACAGTAACCTAAAAAATATAAAATGGCATGAGACACTTGGATATTTGTTGCTTTATTGGTAAATTATTAGTGCATCTTCACAATTAAAGCAATCAGCAACAGTCTCGGCGAAAGCAATGACGTAGAAAATGCGAAAACAAATTAGTGTCTTTCGCACATTTTGACGCGAAATTAAAATCAAGTTTTGCCCCTAATTTTCGTACTGAACAACTCTTCAGTTTTTATTGCTTTATTGTTGAGTCTTTGAAGCCTTTCTAACATGTGGTGGATTTCATATAAAACACTCCTTTAGGAAAGTGATTTTATGAGGGGGTTCCCTAGGAACCCCCCAAACCCCCGTTATGCCCACTAACGGAAGTGCAACCCCCTTATGCAGTAGTGTTAAAGTCATTTGATGACCTTATTATTGCGTTTGGATATCTCATACAGGTATAGCAAGAAATATTACACTTTGGTAATCATATTATTTAAGGGGGCTCTTGATGACTTTGATGATTCAATGACGACTTCAATCTCATTTTGTCTTTTTTCAAATAATTTGATTTCGGCTCCTAAAGCCCTAAACTTCTGTTATTCCATTAAGTTTACCCAACTTCCTCCTGAAAGCATAACAATATTTGGAAGTCTACGATTACTGTATGCATTTGTTTATGGTGGTTTGACAAGGAAATTCATAATCGTAATTTTACAAGTTTACAATTGAGGACACAGCTTCGCTCGTTTATTTTAAATTATTTTAAGCGAGTACTGGTCAATATTTTCTTGTCTTAAAAAATTAGTAGAAAAAGAACCTCTAATTGTTTATTTGTGTGGCAATTCACCTGTTTGGTACTGAACATGTCTGGAATGAGAAGGTCATACCATTATGGAATGATTTGCAGCATGGTCTTAAATGCTAAGGTTCGTGCTGACTTCTAGTTAATAAAATTTTGTCAGGATATATGTTTAGGATTGCTAATTGTTTTAAATAGTAATTAGGTTTCAAGAGGTAATCCAAATTTCACGTCATCAAAAAATTTTTTTTAAACATAGATTGTTAAAAAGGGGAGACTTCGAAATGTTTTAAAGTGATGTTTTGTACCTGTAATTTTTTCTTCCGATTACCCTTTTTATGATAAACTTTGTGAAATAATGTACATCTGTATTTTTTTAGATTTTGGTGCTGCTTGATGTGATTCTTTATGATTTTGCTTTAATTGTAATGACTAAATATATAATTGAAACATAATATATTTAAATATTGAAATCCTCTTTTACCCTCGTCCGAGGGGGTGGGGTGGGAGAGTAGATGTAAGTACTCCTTTGCCCCCCGGTGATTTAGCTGGGAAAAAATTGGAGGTACCGCCTTCAGGAGGTCAAGGCGTCCGTCATGTCGGAGGTAGGGCCACAAGGGGTGGTTGCCAACTTCCTTGTACTTCATGCCCAAAAATGGGACTAATGCTACGTATGATACTACTGTAAGCAAACACTGACAATATTTGGACAATATTTCATTTGTTTCTGTTTAGAGTAATTAGCATGTTATGCTTTACTTCTGCACCCATTCCTTTTTTCCTTTCAAATTCTGAATAAAGGGCCCAATTGATTTATTATCATATTTGGCATGAAATTCAAGCTCTATATTGAAATGAAGGAGATGGAATATGTAAACAGGTGCTGAAAAAAAACTGGTTTAAATTTTATTGTTAGATTACATTAGAAGATGTTGGTTCTGTGCCGGCAGCTGCTGAGGAGTTCGTTTCTGTGATTCAAGTAGCCATGTGTGGCGTAAGATCATAAAATATTTTTTCTGTTAGACAAGAGATTACACTTTTTACTAGTGAGAGTATGGTTTGCTGTGGGAAAGATTTTCCATTTGATTTACATATTGAAACTTAATAATCTATTAATGAACAAAGTAGGCTAAAGCAAGTTGCGTTTCTTTGCTGTTCTTTCTGAAAGTACTGTAGGTCCGTTTAATATATCTTAGTCTTGAAAACTGTTCTCGGTGAGGCCAAACATAGGCGTCTCTTTCTTGATCATTTTCTGGTCACTGGCTTGATAGAGGACTTCTGATGAAAGGCATTTTCATTTCCTTCCCGGGGGGCAGGTGTTGTTCTTTTTGAGTTAAAAGTCCGGCGTTCTCCACTGGTCAACTTGGTATGGTTGCCGTTGCCAGGGTGGATTGTTGTGTGCTGAACTGTATCCACTCTGTTGAGAGCCTTTTGGTAGGGGTTGTTTGCGTCATTCGAAACATTTTCCATTCGATGCATGTGGAAAGTCTTTTATTTACACCTTCTGGAATGTTCCGTA
Source organism: Ophioderma brevispina (assembly GCA_023653785.1). NCBI lineage: Eukaryota > Metazoa > Echinodermata > Ophiuroidea > Amphilepidida > Ophiodermatidae > Ophioderma > Ophioderma brevispina. The sequence continues at coordinate 45,552 of JAMKCH010014088.1, forward strand.
TTATTAGAAGGCGGGTGGTTACTGTCAATGGGCACGTAGACATGTAGTGGTCTGTTGTTGGGTTTCATGATGGGTTGGAAAGTCTCAGATCTCAGGTCAAGAGTTATATCTAAGAAGTTTAAACATTTATTAGCTTCAATAATTATCTTGAGGCCGTGATTGCGAACACTTTGCATATTTGCTTCTTATTGCCTCAGTTTCTCTGGGTGGTTTTATTGCAGACCCAAGTCCCTCGTCACCGAAGAGAGACCTATATTAATGTCTATATCCTGTAGTTGAGACAAGATATAGATGCCAATGAGGTTCGCAGTTCTCTGCTCCATTGAAAACTTCCATGGCTACATCAAAATTGGACTTACCACGTTTGCACAAGTAGTCTCATCGCGTATAGCAATGTGTCTTTGCATGGAGGATGATGTTCTTTTCATGCGGCGTGGATGTTGTGTAAGCAGACGCAAAGTTGAGAGCTTTCTTTAGGAGCTCTTCTGTGATTGACGGGTAGAATTCGCAGATGTCAAAGCAGAGAAAGAGTGTTCAGATTTTGGTTTTAGGATTATTTCGACCCAGTTGATGACTTTCGCTCGGTTCTTCCATTGGTTCAGGTAGTAGCTTGCCATCAGGACGTTTTGGTTGAGCCGATCAGGTGTTTGCTTATCTTTCCTAGTTCGTGGGATTGAAAGTCACACGTTGGTTGTTTGCGAAATGGCCGTTTTGTGATCTTTGAGTTGTAAACAATGCTTGATCTTAGCAGTACAATCAATGCGGTTATCCAGTTCTAGATCAGCTGTTTTTAAACATTTGTCTTTTCCCAGACTTACTGTTTCGTTCGGTTTGTTTTTCGTAACTTTTTGTATAACGACCTTTGCTGCATTATCTTTAAGAGCCCCGTAATCGTCTTCTTTGACTTTCTTGATATCGCTTGTCATATCATTTTGAAATTGTTGGTTAATATTTAAATTCAATTGTTGCCACTAAAATCAAACATACCGTCTTCAAATTCCCTCAGTTCGTGATTGGGGGGGGGGTGAGTTCGTTGATCCGTATCCATACGTGTCTTTTTGTCTTGGGGTAAGGTAGGATGCAAAAGAAAAAATGTCTTCATCTTCACCCCATCCTCATGAACTTTCTCAGTCTTTGCGATGAGGACTTTCATGTATCCTTACGTGTGAGTAATGGAATGTTCTTTGTAGAATATCCGATGTTGACAGGGTTCCATATTGGGGGATTAAAACTATGGTGAGGTTACGTGTCTGTTGGTATCCACCTTTCAGTGACTATCTTTGGAATTAAGAGTGCTCACTCCCAGACAGAGAGCGTGAAATAAATTTCAAAAGGAAGACCTCTGGGCAATTTTGACATACATATATTAAGGCTGGAATTGTCAACACGAATGCTGGACAACATTGTTATTTAAACACGTACTATAGGCTGGGGTGAAATATATATATGACCCTGGAAAAAAATTGCAATAGCATTTTTTTTACACAACAATGCATTTCTATAAGGCCCACAGAATGACATACAATAAGCCAAAAAAATCCAAGTGGTGGAAGTATGGCTAATTTGCATTAAATCCAAAATGGACGCAATTTCCTATTGTTTTTACACTTCATTTTGTTTAGAGATAGTCCAAAATTACTGTTGCAGCCCTAAAATGAATATGTTACATAAATAAGTTATATGCTAGATATGAAATTCAGTTACGTGTTGGTGAGATTTGACTAATTGCATAAATCAAAATGGCCGTCAATTTTCAGGTTTTATTATTTTTGCTGTATTCTTCTCCTAGCACAGCTTGCAGTACCATAAATTACATTTCATAAATGTTTAGACTCACAGGGTTATAGAGAGAAAGCTAGTCCTACTTGGTAAAGCCCAATGGTTGTCAATTAATTAAACGTTTTGATAAAACTTTGTGAAACAAAATTTGTGAAGGTGACACCATACTTTTGATGGACTTTAAAATTTATATTCTTTATAATCTGATTTTTCTACTGACTATCTTTGGGAAAAATTGTGTAGTAGGGGCTTAATTGCATACACCCATGTGGGTGAAAAAAGTAGGACACTGCACAGAAATATTGATAAAAAATGTTATTTCTGTTGAGAATCAATATTCTAAACCAGCCAATGCTATTTGTGATAGGTAAGGCTCCACCTACCTTCTATCCACTTCAAGCCACTCCATTGGGCGTTTACCTCTTCCCGGACCTGTCAACAGTCACCGAGGACAATCAGCTACCGCTGATCCAGGACGCAGGAAGATCCTTCCTAGATTCACTAGATCAGCCCACTGTCCTATCTTGGTATCAGCTGACATCAAGGTCACTCTCCGCCTTTACAAAAGAGATGGAACTTAAGGAAAGCCCAGGTGGCCAAGTCAAACAAATCATTAGTGAATTATCATCCAAGTTGCCAAACCTGGCTTCTTCAGTCTTCTAACATCAAACGACTCATGTTCTGACTTCTGCTCCTATGCTCCACCAAACAGCTAAGCATTCCATTCCAAGAGCAGAACCCCTACACCCCCTGTGGGACAAGAAATGGACGAGGGGAGATATCAATATCAACTACCCACTCCAGCTGCAAGGCCTGGAACAATGTCAACACTCACTGGGTCGTAGCTGTCCAGTTAATCAGTGTCATGTCCCTGCAAATTGCATCTTCTCAGGTCTTGTACCAATGGGAAAGTGGCAAGACCACACCCACAGGCAAAAAGCCCATGCTCGTGCTGTTACCGAAGAGATTTAAAAATTTACAAACCTATCCACCGTCGAGTCCATGGTCGTAACCATTCCCCTATGATGATATCACTCGAAGGTTCAATCAAAGTTTCAAGAATGGGAAAGCTCCTGCAATGACAGCATCCATACAGAGTCTGGCAGTATAGGCATCTGAAGCGGTGCGATGGTTTCCAACTCTTTATCTCTACTTCTATGGGATCCTCAGCAATTCCCCAAGATGGCTGACTTCACAAGGTCAGTGTAATCGTGAAGCCCAAGAAACCAGAAAGCGAGCCAAGAGTTACAGACCCATCTCAATTATAAGATGCTTGGGAGACTGGTACTCAATTAGGATCAATGATACGGTCAAGGTAAATCTACCACTCACACCCAAGGCTTTCAAAAGAGTTAAATCAACAACAGATCAGATAGGAAGATTTGCCAATGATATTGAGACAGCCTTCAGGAAGAAGCAGAAGGTTGGAGCAGTTCTTTAGGAATCTATCTACCGCCTATGATACAGTTTGACATGGAGGTCTCTACTTTAACTAATCAAAAACTTCAATTGCATGTTAAGTTGTCAAGTTCATTAAACTGCTCATCCCGGATCGTCGTCTGTGGACATCCCAAGGGGCAATGCCATAGGAAAGCAAAACTTCGGAATGGTGCCCCACAAGGTTATGTCCTGGCAACCCGTCTTCTTCAAATCTATAGCTCAGGAAATGGCCGAATGGAATTTCTTTGTAGTAGTTCATATGCAAACGATACGTTTTGGAATAGCGGCTGATTCCTTTGAGTCCTTTTGGTTTCAAGGCCTCAAAGGACCATATCACTATTAAAACTTCCACCCGATGGCACTTTGAAACTCATGCCAAACCCAAAGACTGTCGGCTCTTTTTTCACCTTGCAAAACCATGCTCTAAAATAGATGGGGGCATCCTTTGACACTTTACAACACATCAACTGTTGCTTGGTTATCCAAACTGCTGAATATGCCAACCAGTATGGAGTCAAATGTACATTTCACAAAAAGATTGATGTCATAAACTATGCATGATTCATTGGACTTGTGAGCGTGATTTGGGCGGACGCCTTAAGAATATCTTCTGTCTGGCAGACCGCCTGCAAACCTTTGGAGGATCCTTAAAACGATCAAGGTCGCCAAGAAATGTGTGACGAACCTGGAACCTATTTCTCCCCTTCAACAAAAAACTACTTAAGATCAGAGAATTCCACGGAATCACTTTGCTACCACTCATGACAATTGCTGTCGCAGCTCCCCATGGATTCATCGCTGGATAAACGCATAGATGGTCTGATAATTGGCATATTCTATCTTGAACATAAGCAGTTTGTTGACAGGCTATCTAACAATCCCAAAGGTTGTGCCCTTAATAGGATAGAATGGCAACCTCAAACGGCCGCAGAGAACCGCACACAATTAGCCAAGTCATTGCTGACTGTGAGGTCTTAAGTCTCCAATTCTCAATTGAAAAACCGGATCTTGATGGTAATTTGGGATATCGCCGAAGAAAAAGCTATTCGATTGATGGTTAAATCCATCGAAGTATGAGTACTCAGCGCAAAATGCTAACCCTTTCACATCAACACCAGACCTCAACAACAGACAGCAAACAACAACAAACAGACAACAGGGCAAAGTGATCTATATGTGTATTCATGCCTTAAGGCGGTGACACAAAAAGTTGGTCTTCTATGGCGAGATATGTTTTTGTTTTAAGTGAAAAAGTATTTTTCAATGGAAAATAGTTCTCGTATATCGGCGATAATGCAGAAATTGCAATTTTGAATCCAAGGTTTATCAATTGAAAAACGGTTGTTTTTTTCAACCGATTATACAAGGTGTTAATGAGAAATCAAACGTGTTCTATTTGGAGATCCAAGATTTACTTTTGATCAAAAAACATGGTCTCTTCAAACTAACACATTTTTTCTAATTTTCTTACATTGGGTTTGTATTGATATTTGCTTGGTAATGATATTGGAGAACAAACTTTTATTTGTATTGATGCCCCAAAGGGCCAGGAAAACATTCACATATTAAATATTTAACAAATTTTATCACGAGGTATGGGAAAGGTTAGTCGGCGAGTTATGGGCGGCGAGTTATGGGCGAGTTAATGTTGGACCAATGGGCGAGTTACTGTTAGACATTGGGCGAGGGACTGTTAGGCCTTGGGAGAGTACTGTTGGACCAATGGGGAGTTACTGTTAGGCCATTCGGCGAGTTACTGTTGGACCACTGGGAGAGTTACTGTTGGACCAATTGGCGAGTTATGATAGAACAATTGTTTGTGTTTAATTGATTTGGATTGTTTTAATGATGTGATTATTCTATTTTATTCATTTTTCGAGACAAAAGGGTAGTGAAAAACACTAAAGTTGTAAAAACTATTTTTAATACATTCAAACAGTAATAACAGTAACAGAACTCGCCCATGGTCTAACAGTAACTCGCCCAATGGTCTAAAAGTAACTCGCCCACTGGTATAACAGTAACTCGCCCACTGGTCTAACATTAACTCGCCCACTGGTCTTTAACAGTAACTCGCCCATGGGTCTAACAGTATTAGCCCACAAGCCCTGTGGGGTCCTATTGTGCCTTCATCTACCCTAGTGTATCCTTAGACTATATCAGAAGTGAACGGTTCAGCTTATACTAAAATTTGGTTTTTTGACAGTTAACGTTAACTCGCCATTGGTTAACCGTAAACTCGCCCATAACTCGCCGCCACATAACTCGGCCGATTATCCATCCCAATGTATTAAAGTAGAATCCTTATAATACAAAGAATACAATTTACACCACACTATGTGGGCGTATGGGGGGGTAAGATGGAGGTGGGGTGATGGAGCATTATCTAGCCCGTGATAGTTGAAAACAAATTTTAAATGGTTTTGGTCCTGTAAGTGCAATAATTGATTTTGTATATTAACCTGATCAAAGTTTGCCATCTCCCAAATTGTAGCATGGCAGCATTTTGGATTTATGCAAATTAGGTTACTTCTCCCAATTATAGTAATAAATGATAATAAATTTAAAAAACCAAAAAACATAAAAAAAATATATTTGAGTATAATGCAAATATAACACAATCAGCGTAAAAATCTTAGAATTCGGCGGCCATTTTGGATTTATGCCAAATTAGGCACACTTCTGTCAAGAATGAATGGTGTCTGTATAAGAACATACAATAAAATGTATTCATAAATATACCAAAAATTTAGGCATTATAGGTGTCAAAATAATTATTCTTAATAAGAGAAATAACAACATCCTTGTAAAAAAATCTTTGGATTGGCGGCCATTTTGGATTTTTGCAAATTAGTCAGATTTTCTCACCACCTGGCTTTTTCTGAACTTTTAGTATGGCATTCGGGGGCCCCTTCTCGACTGCCTTGTGGTGAACGCAATTTTCTATTGGCCATTTGTTCCTAGCTTCCCTAGACTTGGCGCTAGTTTTCTAGCCTCGTCAGCCGAGACCTTTGCGCCGCCATCCGTGTTTGCATCTACCACCTAAATTCCTCTTGTGTAGTCACAAGAGGGGTACGACTGGGGACGGGCCGCGGGGGGCGGAATGAGAGAGGAGATTGAGAGAGAGAGTTAGAGTGTAGAGAGAGAGAGAAGGAGAGAGAGAGAAGAGAGAGAGAGAACGAGAGATAGAGAGAGGCAGCGAGGCGAGAGCGAGAGGAGCGAGAGGAGCGCCGCGCGCGGAGCGCGCGCGCGGCGAGATGAATATCTATATATATATATAATATATTATATATATTATATAATATATATATATATATATATAGTATTGTGTAAGTCAAGAGGTGTTTGAAGTCCATTCAACTTACAATTGAAGATTTTCCATATTTTGGCAACCCTGTGTGCAATCCTTATTGTGTTAGAAGTGCTAGAATATTATAAATTGACAATTGGCAACCGTTCTAAAATTTACCACGCATTTGCAAACCTTACAATGGACTAAGAAATTGCTTTACTTGAAAACATCATATGGTAATTCATTGCAGGTCTAATATTGTTAAGTAACATGCGCTATTAGATATTGACAATTCTGTACCGAAATGTTAACCGAGGGTGAAATTAATCGAATATATTTAGCAAACCTGCCAATGAAAAGTTGACATAGAGGATGCCATAGGCTTGTGGCAAATTGATGCTGAATGAAAGAGGGAAAAAAATCGTCAGTATGGTACTTGCATGACAACTTGCCTGATGCTAAATTTCTTACATAGGGCACTGCCAATAGGACCTGTAAAAGTATAAATTGAAAAATGTAAGAATAAAATTGTATAAACTCAATTTTTAAATTAATTTTCGTAGAATTTTTTAACAGGCTTTTATGGGCCTATTTTAGAAAAATAAGGCCCATGATTTACTTTCAGTTCGCAATGAAGCGATTTCTACGCATGAGAATGCGCAACATTTGATTTTTTTCTTGAGTCATATCCGTGTTGCGACACGCCCGTCGCTCGCTGCGCTTGGAAGTCTATTATGGGCTTAAGTGTAAGCACTGATCTCGGCTACACATATATTCCTACATAGGCATGAGCTCAACGATAATGCCCCCCATGGGTTGGGGTGTTATAACAGAGTATTTGCCCGAGTATTCCTGCATGTCGTCAGAGGCAAACACAAAGTGTTGTCTCGTTTAATTGCGAGAGAGGCATTGACCATTAGAGTTAGGCACACACCACAACATGATGCACTTTTGTTTGTTTTCGCCGTTAGCTTTAAAATGATCTTA
>JAMKCH010014089.1:0-25845 GCA_023653785.1 Ophioderma brevispina
ACCTACGGTAGTAGTATAGCCTGGAGACTATAATCAAAGGGAGATCTTGATGGTCTGGGATTGGAGTAGAAATAAGTTGGGTAGGTTAGGAGTTTCGCTGGTCGGAGAACGGAGGGAGATGCCCTGCCCTGGACGGAGATGGAACTGTGTTTGTAGCCTTGGATTAAATCATCTTTGTCGTTCTCTCCAGATACACACCCAATTCGTCCAAATACTTCAGGATTTCCAATTCTGACCATTAAACTAGTGATATATATCCAGGGGGACCTTTCTTTGAAACAATAACGCACTTCACACCACAGTTCATTGGGGGGGTTTTGTCTTGTCTTCGAAGGAACTCTACACTCAAACATCTGCGGAGTGGCACAGTAGAAGACATCTTTCTGTGCAACATCAAAAGTGAGACGAACATGCAGCGGAAGTTATATACAGTAATTAAACCCGTACCGAGAACCTGGATACCAAATGCTCGAATAGGATAAGGCCACAGGAGACAAGCCGGACGAGACAAGACAGGCGCAGGGCACCCCCACCCAAATCTTGCAGAAGAATTAGAGATCATCGGCACGGCTGGAAATACAATGAGAAAAACAGAGATGACATTGGTTTGCACCGTGAGGCTATAACAAGGGCGAAAGAGAAAATAAACTTAATGCAAGGGAGCGGACACGAGACAGGGACATGTCCCCAACCTGCCCTGGCATGTCAAATTGTGGTACAAAGGGGGGAGCTAAATCCTGGCCAAGGAATAAGACCACTTAATAACCCGCCGTACGAGCGACGCGAAAAAACGGCCTGAGGCTCGCGGTGTGCGGCAACCATGGAAGGGATAATACATATACTATATCAACATCTTCCGAATTCTGAACTTCGGAATTCTGAACTTCCGAATTCCGAACTTCCGAATTCTGATCCTCCGAAATTCCAATCTTGAAAAATCTTCACAACATCACCAGCATGTCATCCACCAACGCTCGATAAACAGTAGTTGTACAAAAAATCCTCCAGATGCGATATATAAATATATGTCACCAATAGTGCGATAATGGGGGAAAAAATGATTGTATAAATATCCCAATTAAAAAATTCAACATGGTGGCCCCGAACTGAGACACAAAAAAGAGCAAAGGATTCATGGATTGCCAGTGGCCGATAGTGATGGGGTACCGATGCTAGCGTGGACCGCTACTAGGCATGGGCGCACCAAAATTTTAATGTGGCATAAGGGGGTGTATGATGGCTTTTTGAGCACAAAAAATTGCACTAGTTGGATCATTTCGTAATGTATAAAATGGATATCAAATATATAAATAGAATGGATAATTTGCCAAGTAGAGAGCAACTAAGGTTTACATTATGTATGTATTCTGACTACATTACTTTGACAGCTACAAATCCAACTACATTGTTAACTTATGGAATGAATCTTGGTAATCAGTGCTACTGAATGTGTAGTATATAGAGCAATAATCGGGGTACACTCTGTGACAGCTACAAAACCAACCTATAAGTGATAGATATCTGCAACATATGGATATGAATCTGCAATCAGTGCTACTGAATGTGTAGTCAAGAGCAATGTTGTATCTGGCTACACTTACTTTGATGGCTACAAATCCAACTGTAAGTGATTGATATCTGACAACATATGCACTTGTCTTCAGTGCTATTGAAAGTGTAGTATGTGCAATGTATGTATATGCTATGTCTTACTACTTCGACAGCTACAATCCACTATAAGTGATAGGTATCGGAACACATATGGAATTAATCTGCCATCAGTAGCCCATGGTGGGAAAAGTGGGGAATCTAGGAAAGCTCCTCCTGGGAAATTTGACCATTTGGAAGGGAAATTTTGACTTTCCAGACAAGAATACATAAAATGGTGGGAAAAACCATGGAAATGGTGACTATCCTTCCCGGGAATATTACATTTTTTTCCAGGCGATCAGTTACTAATACTACTGAAATGTGTATGTATAGAGCAATGTCATGTATCCGGCTACACTTACTTTAAAACATTCTTAAACGGCTGTAAAATGTAAGCAATTTTCCATTGGGCGCTGCCCGGGGTTCAAAATCGATAATGGAACCGATAGTAGGAGCTGCGTATTGACATTATTTGGAGGTTGAAGCGCTCGCGCCATACGCGTTTGCACATTTGTGCACGCCCTGCCAATTTTTTTGCATCTCTTTCGTATGTTGATTGCGTTCAACGGTTGTTCGATTTTTCTCTCTGGGTGGTGGTGATCCTTTCTTGTGTAATTTAAGCCATATGGATTGCGAAATTGGGTTACAAATTACCTTAAATTATAAAGCTTTTAGAAATGATAAAAAGGTAGATTTGGGGAAGCATACTCTTTCCGACGATTGAACCGGCAACTCCTGACTTCCCTTGTGGGGAAGACTTTGTCTCCGGCCTTATTCTTCCCGTGGTTTCAATCATCATAACGAGAGTATTAGTTCCCAAAATCATAGCCTTTATTCTCTAATCAACACAATCCACTCTAATGGATGATATCTGACAACATATGGAATTAATCTGCAATCAGCACTATGAATGTGTAGTATACATTAGAGCAAGTATTTTCTGGCTACACTTACTTTGACAGCTACAAATCCAACTATAAGTGATATGATATCTGACAACATCTGGAAGGAGCCTGCAATCATCGCACTGAATGTGTGTATAGCCGGTTTAGGAATTTCCGCCAGAAAAGCCCCTTGTCAAACACCATCATAGTAATCCGACCGACACGTTTTGCCAGAATAGCGCCCCATGGTGAAAATCAGGTGTGATTTCAAGCTAAAAAAATCACAATGTTCTATTCTTCTGATGAGTGTATTCACACGTCCTCAGTGTGAAGATCCTAACCGCCCTGTAAATAGTTGACAGCACATTGATAATCCAGAGAGCCTAATTATAACGAAAAAAGTAGAAGATACGTCCTGTCAATGACTTTGCCAGAGTGACCAAAAGCCGACTATATATCTAAGCCGACGTATGTTTTATTGCTCATTTATCAACATTGAACTTTAGACCTACATGTACCTGAAATACTATTTCAAGAAATATTACAGTAGATGGGAATAGGATGTCAAGGTATATTTTGTCCCATAAGTCTGGCTCAGTCCATATTTACTTCATTTCAAATCAATTGGTCATTAACACATAGTAAAGGGATGCTCACTGCTCAACCTACATGTTACAAATGTATATGCATCATGTTAGCATTGGTCCCTTGTTCCACAAACCTTTTTTTTAGTTTTTCTTAAAGTCAACTTAGCATATTTTATTATAAACGGGTTTAATACTGTATGGCCTATAAAACCATTTGGGTCATCCCCCCCCCCAAAATCCAAAAAAAATGAATACCATTTTTGTTTCCTGCTTATTCACCAAAAGGTACATTATCTAAAGATGTATAAGAATTTACATCTAATTTATAAAAAAAAATGTAACCCAAAATTTTCCTTACGGGTTACTACATTACTACAGAGAGTGTACATACCTTTAAACAATTTATCATTAATTCTAAACAAAAAACTTTAAAACAGCAATGAAAATGAGTAAAAACACTAAAAGAGCCAAGTGAGTTTGCATTATTCATGACAAATTGTTAAACCTTACAATCTCAGGAATGCAATGACCCCTATTTCAGTTCACATTTTTTTATAAATTAGATGTAAAATAAACTCCTCTAGAAATATTGAAAATACTACCTTTTTGGTGCACCAAAATAAAGAAGTAGGAAACAACAGTATTATTTTTTTGGCATGGGATATGCTTTACATATGTATGGTTCGCTTTTAACAATGTTTCATTGGTTTTTAGTAAACACAAAAACAAAGTGTGTCACCATTGGATAATAATACTACAACAAAAATAGGTTGAGCAACCCTACATATTACTGGAGAGCAGAGGCAGAACCAGCATCATAATTTTTTTTGGAGGGGAAGCAAAGTTCGGGAGAGGGAGGTAGTGTTGTTTGGGGCTCAGGGAGATAACCCTTTTAAAAACTTTTTTATTCTTGTCAAGCCCATTGCCAATTGAAAACTTTTTTTTAATGAAGTCTAATCTTGCTAATTTGGAGGGATGGGGGAAACTAGGGGAAAGAAAAATATTTATGGGGAACCCCCCCCCCCTTGCATTGATGTAAAAGGATCATGCATCATTTGGTGGGACACCATTGCATTACATGATTACAAACACCAAATTGGATGCAACTTTGCCTTAAGGCTATTTTGTTATCTCTATCTGTGCAATTTTCGTGATAAATAGCATTTTTGCTAAATTAATATAAACTTGTGAACTAAGTGGCACATGTGTTTGAATATCATAGTCACATTTCTTTTAAATCAGAATAATCAATCAATCAATCAAAACTTTATTTCCATAATCAACAAATAACATACATACAATCACACAATAATGATAATGGGGGAGGGGACCAAGAGGCCAAAAGGCCAGAAGAGGGCCCACCAAAGAAAGGATCTCTTTTCAAAGAAAAAACCAAACAGAGTATAACAAGCACACAAGAAAAGACAATGCTCCAAAAGAAAAACAAATTTCATTTCACATTATATTCTGTAATTCACTAAGTCAAAATGCGACGCAAAAACATCATAAGATGACAAGAGTTTTGATTTCAATTTATTTCTGAAGTGCTTCATTTAGTTCATTATTATTCCAAAGTATAGGTCCAGATGTTCGGACTGTTTGATCAGAGAAACACTTTTTGTTCTTGGCAAAAGTATAATTGTCCATATTTCTTGTGTGATAGTTATGTAATAGACGCAGTCAGACAGACGGACACACTGACAGACAGACCACCAGTATTATGATGACATGTGATCCACTAAACAATACAAACTCGGTCTTCGGAGGGTCAAGGGGCACCTACCCACCAAGTTTCAGGAACGTGCGACCCTCGGTCTCCAAGAAAATAGACGCGGTCAGGTACAGACAGACACACTGCCAGACCACCGGTAGCTCGTCCCCAGAAGCCCCAGATTTTAACTGGAAGTGGTCACTTTGGTATCAGAAGAGCTACTTTTGTTCTCATTGACCCTGTGAAAGTCTTAGAGCCAAAGGATGTTTGGTTTGGAGGTTATGACGAAATATGCCCCCTTTTGGTCAGACCAAGTATTAATTTTACACATACTCATCTGACGTGGGATTTGCAACCATTATACCAAAGAGTATAATATATCCTCTATTAAACTAAATTTCAAAAAATGAAAGTTTTTGGAAATCAGAGTTTATCTGCTTGGACCACTTTTTGGGACACCCTGATGTATGGGCTATTTCAGCAATAGGCGTGCACTTCACACTTAAGTGCCAAGGGGGGGTTCCTAGGGACCCTCTAAATTTGTTTTTCGCCTGGCCGTACGCGTGGGATTTTTTGCGCCGAAATTTTTTGTAATTGTCTGACTTTAATGCGCTTCCTTTTTCATACCAAAAAAAATTAAAATCGGCCAAGCCGTTAATTTAGGTAATTAGTGAGGGTCCCATGGACCCCCCCTTGGGCACTACGAAGTCATCTAGAAGATGTTTTTGAAAAATCAAAGAACAAGCACATTTTTTTTGTTGATATGTGATTCGATCTGGAAAACCCCCACATGTGGAATTTGATATTTTGAGTTTTTACAATCACTGCAGAGTTTGAAATATTAATTTTTTCCATACCTGTTTACTTCTTTCTTCCTTTGATACACACATCAAAGTTACGCCTTCTACAATCTGACAAAACTTAAAGTACATAGAACAGATTTTAAGCTTATTTTCTTTATTTTTTTCAAAACGGGAAAGAATTTAGATTCTGCCCACAGCTACGAATTCGTCAACGTTACGAATAAACCGCATGTTAAAAAGGTGCCGAATTTGAAGTGGTGGCAGAATACTAAATTCATCCCCAAAACTGTTCTGTGCGACATGTGGCGGATTTTCCCGGGGGGGGGTAACCTACATATATTTTCACACGTAAACCGTTATTATGACATTAAAATTAAATTAACCCTTTATGCTTAAAACAACAAGTTCATTGGACGTTGCTACACCGTTACTGTACAAGAGTCCTATGTTGAAAATGACATGTAATTTTGCACACCCGTTAAAAATACAGATTCCCTAAAACCGCAAGGTTTTGTTTTAAATATTGTAATTGGGTCCGTTTCTGAGTAGATATATCAACATAAATAAGTTTTCAAAAAGTATGATGTAAGCGCAAGGCTCATTTGAATTGTTCCGTCTTTTGGCCATTTTTCGTGTGTTTTGAAAACAAGGTTTTCCCCTAATTTGCACCAAAAACAATTTCATTTTTTATTGCTGATTGGGGGTTGTCTTATGGACCTTCACATGTTGTTATAAATTTCGTATCAAAAATTCCCTTGGGAAGTTGGTTCCTAGGGGGGTCCCATGATACCCCCCCCCCCTTGAGCACTATAACGGGAGTGAAAACCCCTTGGTCATCCACAATAAATAAATGTTAAGCAACTACCACATCTGGTTGCTTAAATTGGGGGAATAAAACAATGCAACTTATTTTATAAGATAAGGCTTTGGAGAGCAAGCTACAGGAGCATTTTTTAAAACGGAATTCCATTAGTTCTATTAAAAAAATTTTGGTTCCAATGTGGCACTTTTAACACATTTTTGGAGTCTCATTTTAGACTTTGAAGGTAAAATTCTGAAAATGGTATACCTTCTCTAGTATTGTTCTTATTCTGGTAAATGTGTGCATCATTTATCACGTTAAATCAATGGTATGGGTGGTAAAAATTTTAAAAATATGAATATTCAAAAAAAGATATATTAAAAAAAATAAAAAAAATAAACAATTCCTTTTAAAAGGAAAGGGGCGGCCAGGGGAAATATTCCATGTAAACGGTATGGAAGGGATTAGTGGAGATTACATTTTGTGGGTGTTTTTTGCAAGTTGGACTTATTTGAATTTTTTTGACTCTTAGCCGGCATACATGAAACGTAAATATTTAACACATAGTGAATAGGGCTGCATATCCCTCTTACATTTACGACTTTTTTAAAGGAACAATGCGACCAATCAAAATACAAAATACTCAAAACACCTTTCGGGAAAACCATCAACGCTATATACTTACCCACCTCAGATGCAACTGCAGACTCACCAGCAAATGGAAGAAACAATGTCTGGATATTTTGCATGTTTTTTGCATGCATGCCGACGGAACGTAAGTATATACAGATTCGCACAGTACCACACGTGATCACTAACATTTTGTTTTAAATATTATAAAGCCTTTTAAAAAGAATCTTAGGAGCTCTTCCCCAAAATGTAAAGCTTCCAATTTCAGCAACATTGTCACCCCAGACTTCATTATTTTCTTAAATTTTTTCTAACCTGTGTCCACCCAAAGACCTTAAATTTTCAAAATTAAAAAAAAATTTCACCACGCCTTGCATATTTTCAATTCATATACAAACTTTAGAACGTTCTTACTTCATGACATTTACCTGTCTTTCCCCCGTATTTTACTCGTAAATCACATTTTATAGCAGTGTGCATTTGGTTCCATCTATCTGTATTACTAAAAACAAATGAGATCTGAGATCAAAGGTCCCATGCATAGGTACAAAGGTCACACACGGGGAAATGCACTAGTAACTACTAAAATGAGATCTGTCTGTCCGACTCTGACCTATGGAGCTGATGTTGGCATGCAGGTAGAAACCAACAGCCTGAGGTTTATTATAAGCCTTTCAAGGTGACCCAAAATTTGGCACGAAAACCAAGTAAACCAGACAGCTGGGTGACCACATAGTTGCATCTATACTTAGCTGCAGATAATTTTTTGCAACCATAAAACAACTGCCCTTCACTCTAAATAAGGCCTAAAAAAAAAAATTGTTTGATTTGGCGTAACCCTACCGACCCTATTTTAAACCGCCCGACCCTAAAACTTAGTTTTTAATTTTTTGTGTGCAAAAAAAAAAGTTTTTTAAAAACACGTAAAACAAATATTTTCATTTATAATCCGCTATCTATGCCTCCCCGCGCTATGATGCCTCCAAAATTACAAATAAAAAGATGTGTTACAGAAAAAAATGAAGATGTGCCATTTGTTTTTGTATGTGTGTCAATTTTGGAGTTGTCTGGTAATGTGAAACATAAAAACAATTAAATTCCGACCCTAAACCTACCCTATTTTTTTTTCTAATGTTACGCCAATCAAACAATTTTTTTTTTTAGGCTAATTGCAATAAGTAAATGAACTTTTCAACCATGTCTACATGTAAATAGTAAATGTGTGTGATGTGGGTGCGAAAGTTCGTATCCCTCCAGTCATGATCACTCAACAGTACTACGCCTGCAGCAAAAGTTTAAGAACCACCTGCCATTTTAAGGTGGCTGCATCCAATCAAAATCTGGCCATTCATGTTTTCCTCTAAGGCCCTCCTTAACATTAAAGCAATCAAACATCCAACTTTTGGATAGCGAAAGATTTTGAAAACGTTTTTATATAACATGAACATTCTATATTGGCTCCAAAAATCGTGATCCACAGCTCAGTCCCCTTGATTTACGTAAAAGAAATATTGATTTTATATCATCTGAACTTGTGCTCAAGTATTACAAAATAAAAACAATATCGTCACCTTACTAATTCCTTCACATACCAATTACCTGGATATTTCCTCTTGACACGCCCTTATCCTTTTAAAAGGATTTTTATTTTTATTATTATTGATACGCCCACGACTTGTTTTGCATGTAGTGCCACACGTTTAAGCATCCGTTAATTCATTGCACCATAACGATTTAAAGACGCTGTTAACCAGCAAATCACTGTAAAATTTCTCGGGAAACTCCGTAATCTTGCCCTGTTTCCTACTCTTTTTGAACATCAATATCTTTTTGTAAAGTACGTTTCCGGTTTTCGCTGGCCTATCTTATTGAGTATAAACATATCGATATGACGTAAAATTGCACAAAATTTTATAAACAAATCACACATATAGTTTTAGAGGATATAAACGGCACGAATATTTTTCTGCAACACTGCATTTGAAAAGTAGTCAAAACCCAAGCGAATAGGCTACCCTCGCCCAACGTAGGCTACCCTCGCCCAACAAATGTAATGTCCTCTCTTCACACAAGACTCCTCTCTGAATAAATTAAAATATCTGTAAAACTTTGTTTTAAAAAATCCTGCCTCGTTTTTTGTATTTTTGGTTAAAAAGTAACCAACAATGTGCTAAATCAAAAAGTCTGGGCCATGAAGGGCACTTTTTAAACTTTTCCTTTATGCTGTAAAACATATTGGTTCAAAACTTTGTCTTCTCCCCCAAAAATGAGAAAAATGAGTTTTTCTGTGCAATGAAGACCTACCTTCATTTCCACAAACAGATTAAAGACAGTTTAGTTAGTGATTAATCCAATAGAAATTTAAGATGATTCATCAACTTTTTATTTTTGGAGATGGACTTAAGAATTGTCACAGAGATAATCTTTGCCTTAGTGCACTCCCCAAGTGGCATACCCAGAGGGGGGGGCCTGACCCCCTTGTGGGGAATTATGCCCCCCCCCTCCCTGCCCCCCTGAAAAATAGTGAATTTTTGGAAATACACCAATTTACAGTGAAAACACATAGACCCTATCACTCCACAATTTAATATAGGCCATTTCACACACATTCAGTGGTGTAACTTTCATTTGACACTTCAATTATGTGATCCCTAATTCAATGAAAAATTTCAATGATATTTTGCGTGTACGATCCATATTGGGGCTAAGCTGGACTGAATTTTGCTCATAGTTATTACTCTTTGACAGGCTGCTAAGAACAGAATGGATAAATGATTTTTTTTTGTTGTGATCTTGTGACCTTGGAAATCACAAAGCTAGATGCCTGAGCAAATGAAAAGCAAAATCAAAGATGGTGAACTTCTTTAACATGGAATACCTGCAAGCATCTTTCTTTTTTAAAACTGCAGCAAGACACATCACAATCTTTTAAAAGACACAAACTTGCCTATGAATTAAGTAACAGGTACTCCATGTTATGATTTAAATAAATATTCCAACACAACTGGAAATCAGTAATTGAAAACATATAAAATGAGCTTGAAATGGAAAACAGATTAATTGTAAAAAATAGGACAATTCTAAGTTCTAATGTTCTCCAGGATGAGAAATCTTTTCCATTTGCGTTAACACAGAATGTCACCTCCAAAATGGATATTTTTTTCACAAATCATAGGCATTAATTTAAAGCATCCACACAAAGTTTGATTTTGTTATGTCATGTGATGTTTATATTAAAAGTTAAACATGGCTCGTGAAAGTGGAGCACCCCAAGCGATTTCTTATTATTTTGATATTACAATACAACAGCTTGTTCAAGTCCACTGTTGGCCTGCAACCTCTGTGCAATACAAGTATCCTGCATATTTTTTTTAATCTAAGAACTTTCCTACTTTCCTTCTTGTACACTAGAAATGAATAAGCCTGTTTAAATGCACAATTAATAACCACTTCTCTGTTATTAATCATCACAGGTCATGAAACATTTGTTAACATCTTTGTCACCTCCGAACGACTGTGTATTTGCAAAATTCTAAGAATTTTATACATTGTACTCTTTCTTACAAAAGTGGTAATTTGTTTCAGGAAGTAACCTTTGGAAGACTCTTGCTCAAGGAGTCCAATTGGATTGTAATCTATACAACAATGTTAGTTTGGCGTGAAACATAGATATTTGTAAAATATACAAGTATATTTCACCGTAGAATTATTTACTTTGTTGTGACACCGTGTGAAGTCTTTTTGTATCTCCTTATAATTAGAATGAATGATATGTTGTTGCAATGGCAAAATTAGAGTCCAATTTCTCAATTAGTATCAACATAAGCCATGGTAACACTTTGTCACTTTCCGAAACATGTTACCCTGTTACTGGCACCCCCCTCCAAAACGACTGCAAGTGTTCGGAAATTCACTATGTTAAGAATGTCAGATTTTTATGCAACTGTGTGTCAGGAAGTAACCATCATTGAAGAGATTTAATGCGGGAGAATGATAGGGATTGGCTCATGAAAACAGATTTAAAAATTAAAAATGTAAGTTATATGAGATTTTTTCAAATCACAATTTGGCTCTTCCCTTCCAAATATTTCTGAATTCAACCAATGACTCATCCAAAAGCAGTGTAAATTGTGAACTACAAATATACTTTTTAATCAAATAGTATCTGTTTTGCTGAAATTTATGTGATATTTTTGAAAATGGATTTTTCACAAAAAAAAATGATTTTTGGCTCAAATACACAACCCATTATGCTAGGCAACCGGAGTTTTTGCGCTATCGTGCGCAAGGAACGGCTGTAAAAATCTCGATTTTTGGGTCTATCACGATTTTGTGTTGGTCCACATCGCGACTTTTCACGATTGGTAAAAAAAAACAAACCTTTTTTAATGTAATTTGCCAATAAACAAACAAAACTGATTTTAAATCATTATTATGCAAATGTACGGCAAAATTGATGACTCATAAAGCTTCCAAAAATTGCAAATAAATGTCCAAATGTTATAATAAAATTCCTAGCGTAGAACCCTACCTCTAACCTTTATTAGTTTGAACCCGGATGACCCGACTATTTCCATTGTGAAGCGTCCTGATATGGTGCTCTTCGGTGCATTAAAACACTAATATTGATGCATGCTATCAAACTATCACTCCGCGGTATCGGTCTTTGTCATAATTAGTTTTTATCCTTGGGATATTTCTTCGGAATAAACAAATTTGGACTTAAGCCGCGGTGGAAGGTATTTTCCCGGCCGGGAAATCGGTAGGATGCGGACGAGATAAACAACCCTTTTCCCAGCATGTGACATTCATATCAGCACGCGATCACGTCATCGTGGCACGGGGATTCCCCACTCCCACGTGCGAAAGTAAAATATTCTCGGTGATGTATGCAAGGCCTCAGCCAGCCCGCACAGCGGCCGTCTCATCTGTCAAATATTTATTCGGATTAAGGAAAATAACAGAGTGATAATGATGTGCTTCTTGTAATTTTCAGGCCGAGAAAAACGTAAGAAATAGGATGTTCACTTTGGAAGTTTGAGCTTGTTTTTGCATAGACTTTTTCGTGTTCCTTGTTGACTAGCAGGGCAAACATAAGGTAGCGCATTTTCGGTTTTCGCGACTTTTTGACTTTGAAATCGCGCATTTTCGCGAATTTCAAAATACGGGCCGCTCATTTTGCCGCTTTAAATCGCGCAAAACTCCGGTGCCTACATTATGGCACCATACCTTCCAAATTTACACATATTTGCAAATAGATTAAAAGGTGGTTGTTCCGATTTATATGTGTATTGTGTTTCTCTACTTGAGATGACGCTGGCACTTGCAAATAAACCCCATCAAGTACCGTGGTGAAACACACTTTGCGGTTTTGATGGAGAAAAATCAATAATGCATGTTGCAAAGCCTATTCAATACTGTGCTAAAAAGTGGTTAACCACTAAAACAGGCAAACGGCGGTTTTTTGTTTATATCTTGGGATGAAAATGGATTCGAGGGTCAATTTTAGGACGATAATGAGAAAAATCCGGCCTTTCATCTGATACACAAATCGTACTACTTCCGGTAAATCAGCGGGGTCCCAAAAACGATCGGAACACTGCCCCTTAAGCTCCAAAACAGTACTTAATTCAACATTTGAGTACTTTTTTAGTGAAAATAAAAATCAAAAGCATCTTTGAAATGTTGACCCCAAGGGTACAAAATTTACAAACCACTGGATTTGTGAATGGCCATATGCTTCCCCCTAGAAATGTGGTGCCGCTTTGCCCCCCCCCCCCCCCGGAAACAAGAGCTGGTTAACGCCCCCCGCCACTGGTACACTCGCATAATAGGCAGTATTTGTATGCAGCTTACTCGAAAATCTGTGTATGTTATTGATTTTGGGTTTTGGATCTTGGTTTGGGGGGTCTTGATTTGAAATGCTTTCCTGTTGTTACAAAGCCTTAATCTCTATTCACAGTGAGGGCTTAAAGTTGAGATGATTTTTCCAATTCAAAGACACTTGAATAAGGTTCATTCATCAATTCAACCTTAAGGTTAAAATTTGCCATTCAAATATGGTATGGATGAAAGTTAACAAATGTCCTCTCCAGAACAAATTTAATGGCCTTTCCAGGTTTCCATGGATTTTGCATAACAACAAGATATATTGGTGTTAAACTTTTATAATACAATGGAACGACGTTGTTGTGACATGACTGCATAGTCAAGAATGTAATGTGATGACACAGTGAGATTTCCACAATTTCCCTTGTCAAATGTTCACATATTTGGATTTAACAGCTTAAAATATTTTTAATGATGTCCAATGACACATCAAAAACACACAAAGTGTGGCAGCATGTCCGTGACCAGCACAGCCAAAACATAGACAAGTAGTGTCCCCATTGGTAAAGGTGCTTTCGCGATTCCAGCCACCTCTCTGTTTTATTCATGTTCCCTAGATATCCTTTGAGGTTTGTGGATCACGAAATGCCCCTTTAAAGGTAAAAAAAAAGCCATCAAATATGGTATGATGATTGTTAAATAGGTATCCTCGTCCAGATATCTGGTCCTTTCTCACTCAAGTTCCATAGATTGTAACATAACAACAAGACATCTTGATGTAAAACTTTACTAAACAATACCATCATATTTTTTGAAGATGCCTTAATTTTCAACATTGACTTTTAATGACAACATGCCATTGTTGGTAAATAAACTATACCTGGAATGGTAATGCTCAAATGTGCGTATTTGTCATAAAAGTAGTGCTTTTGTAATCGGTACATAATCCGCTTGTAAGTTAAATGTTGTCCGTCCATTGAGAATAGTGCCACCTCACTAAAATGACCTTTAACTTGACTTACCTGATCCAAATGAATAACTAATGGATCCGGATGAGCATAGACACTTTTTTTTTTTTTTTTTTTTTATGTCATACTTACGGTGGTAAATTTATATATAAATTACTTTCGGAGATATTCGGCATCTTTCGGAGAAAGTGCACTAAGTATATTTGCATCATTAGGTAAGTATTTTCCCCTCCGCAATAGACGACGTTGTTGGTGACATGACTGCATAGTTCAAGAATGTAATGTGATGACACAGTGAGATTTCCACAATTTCCCTTGCAAATGTTCAGCATTATTTGGATTTGTAACAGCTTAATATTTTTAAATGATGTCAAATGACACATCAAAAACACACAAAGTGTGCAGCAATGTCCAGTGACCAGCACAGCCAAACAATAGACAAGTAGTCACCCATTTAAAGGTGCATTTCGCGATTCCAGCACCTTCTGTTTTATTCATTGTTCACTAGATATCCTTTGAGGTTGTGGATCACGAAATGCCCCTTTAAGGTAAAAAAAAAGCCATTCCAAAGATGGTATGATGATTGTTAAACAGTATCCTCTCCAGAATATATGGTCCTTTCTCAGCTCAAGTTCCATAGATTGTACATAACAACAAGACATCTTGATGTAAAACTTTTACTTAAAACAATACCAGCATATTTTTTGAAGATTGGCCTTAATTTTCAAAATTTGACATTTTTGCACAGCAGTGTTGGTAAAAATAAACTACACCTGCGAATGGTAATGCTCAAATGTGCGTATTTGTCATAAAAGTAGTGCTTTTGTAATCGGTACATAATCCGCTTGTAAGTTAAATGTTGTCCGTCCATTGAGAATAGTGCCACCTCACTAAAATGACCTTTAACTTGACTTACCTGATCCAAATGAATAACTAATGGATCCGGATGAGCATAGACACGTACTTGGCGCATTTCCCAGCTATTTCATATAGAATGGACGTTAACAGCAGCCACTGAATTATTATCGGGATCCCCGATATTAATTATTCTAATTAAAAAATTCCTTCTTTTGTGCAATACATAGGATGATAGGCCTAGATAAGTTCCAGCTTTACCATTCACAGGTACAGTTTACTAGCCAATTACCAATACAACTGTGCAAATATCTCAAAATTTGTAGAAAATTGGGGGTGCCCTTCAAAAAATGTGCTGGTATTGCCTTAACAATGGGAATGATGTTGTTAATGATATAACTGCACATAACTGCATTATATAAAGTGCATAATTCAAAAATGTAATATACAATGAGATTACTAGTACTATAATTTCCTAGTTGCAATTGTCCTGCATTACTATTTGGATAAATTTGTAACAGCTAACATATCTTTAAATATTATTACACATTAGAGACTCTCAAAGTGTTCAACAATGTCCAGTGACCAGCACAGTTACAAATAAATCAGTATAAACCTAGTACAAATTAAGAATTACTGTTTTAAAAGCAATTTTGTTACATATGTTACTGAAAATGCCAAGCTGTAATATTTTGGAACTTACTGGGACACATCCTTGATGATTTTTTTCAATTCCATTGACTTTGTGTAAATCAGACAGATGAATTTTGACCTTCTGTGAGACTCAAAGTGTACACTTAGTGTGAAATAGCCCATGAAACCATAAATCTACTGTAACTATGTAGGTTTTTTCAGCAATTTGTCCATTTTGCATAATGTCATAATTAGCCCCCATACAGGGGCCCCAGGCCCGTTCCCGAAACTCAGTCGTAAATCTATGTGCATACTATGTCACGCCTGAGTGGACCAATTTGTCCAAAGCACTGTGCTACTGGTATGAAAAGGTCTGTTATGTAGGACATATGCATGAGTTACACGTACATGTAGGGTTAAGCACAACTTTGGGGAATGGACCCCAGGTCTATTAGCTTAGAATCACACTTTCCGTACGCTATGGGTATCCCGTGAGAACTTTCTAAAATTTAGAAAGTTCATTTTACCCAACATTTTGAGACATTACCTTCCAAATTTCTCCTTTGGTGCAATATATGGACTCTCCACTGGGTTAAAAAGTCCTTAAAATTGTTTTCTGGACTCAGTGGTTGTGTAAATTCGTGAAGCTTTGAGCAGTAACAAATCACAACAATATTCAGACACGCCAGACATTTTATCGTTGATAAGTTTGACGTCACATTATGCAGCCTCTTTGCAACACAATCCATCGCGCTGCTCACAGCACAACGTACCTTCCATGCGTTATATGTCAAATGATGGAGAGACTCAGCTAAGATCACATGTTAAGTAACCTGTCACCGCAGCTGTTGAGGTTGCTATGATCGCTTTACACGCCTAATTGGGCTACTTTTGACCATCAAATAGTGCTCTCAAAGCGCCATTTTCGGCAGGACTCGGCGGAGCTGTGTTTTTTTGTCACAATAGAAACCACTACATTTTCCCCACCAGTGCCACGCGGGTCCACGCCTAACCAAATTTTTGTTAGCAACACTGGAGAACTGCTATTTCAGAGCAACAACATCATTTGATCATTCGGACTTTGGGAGTTGCGTGCAAAAATTGTTACATGTTACAATTCGAGCAGATGCCGATTTACTTAGATACAAAGGATGAGAGGAATACATGAAGAAGAAGATGGCAAGGTCGCGTGCGAGTATTTGTGGCAATTGTATAAATATATAGTTTTGGTTCTATCGGTCCTCTTTCGCCACTTCTTCAATGGCCGTCAAACCCAGTTCTGAATGATATTTATATCAGACAGACTGGAAGCTGAGGCTACAGGTCTATGGGTTATTGAAAACATTAAATTTGAATATCTCAAAATTGCATGTTTACTCCAAGTTAAAATTGGGTGGGGGGAGGGTAGGGACAGGGGAGGACTGAGGACAACCTTCAACTTAGTCAATGTATGAAAACATACATTTGTTAAAGCTCTGCCAGCGACTTCATGCATTGCATGCATATCACACATGTATAAAAAACAGCTGCTTTTCACCAAAAGTACCAATGGAATTATGTATTGGAGTCAATGAACATAATTCTGTTTGTGGAAACCTAACTCCATCGAAGGTTCGTCTGTCTATCACAGACTAAGTCATAAGGACACTAACTGGATTTTGCTTAAAGAAAACGATTTCCACTGTTACAAACAACCAAACTTGGCTCTATATCATGCAATGGCTTATGCAATAAGTTAATTGGTGTGCACTCTTGGCCATGCCAAGTCCTTCAGGGTGTGTGATTGGGTTTTGTTGGAGAAAATCCTAAATTTGGTTAAAAAATCCTGAAAAAACGTGTGTAAATTTGACCTAAAATCGGGCTGAAAATGATATAAAGTTGCGGAACTTTGCCCAACACAAAAAACCGAATTCAGGGAATATCCTGAAGAATCACAAGCCCTGTCTTGTACTGCAGGGGACTTGAATCAAACTAAACAAGGAGTGACAACCCATTCACTAGTTATCCAAATATTGATTGAGGGGGTGGTGAGAAAAAACACTCCTTACCATTTCCTGTGAGTCTCAATCAATAATAAAACAGGAAACTTCTGAAACTGTGTCACCAATTCCAATTTCTCTTGGATGTTATGATATTGAGCATTCAAAAAATATGTGCGAAGGATGAATTGGTTTGCTGTGGTATTCATGTCTTTGTGATTCTAGGTAGTTGGACTCAATTTTTGTTTTAGGAAATCTGAGGATGTAACAAATGACATATCTAGGTCACATGCTAATGGAGAGGTGTGTGCAGTGGTTTTTTCAATAACCTTCCTCTGTGTAGTGGGTTACATTCATTTGACTGTTGTAACTTCATGAACTTGTAAGTACCTATGGCCAGGCATGCATGTATGGTATGTGGATTTCAAATGAAATTTTGGAAATAAAGTAGTTGGTGATACCCTATGAAACTGAGAAAAATATATAATACGGCAGTGCTGAGTGTATTCCAACAATGGCAACAATTACAGACGAATGATAGCCTGAATTCAATGGGCATCACTCACTGTCATTTGCGGTGTTTATTTATGACTACTGCACAATTCTACTAGCACAGTAGCAGGGCTGGAAAAAAATGCAAAAATCCGGGAATAGAATCCAAAATTTTTTAAAAATTTTAGGTTTTTTCTTTTTTTAAATTTCAAAAAATTCCCTTCAATTCGATGTAGTTCTTTATTTAAAGGTAAAAAATTTCCCTCCAAATAGCAAAATTACAGGACTGTCATTCCCAAATTCCCACTTTTTCCAGGCATGTTTACTAGCTAGTATAAATATATCTTCTTACCTGAATCTTACTACAGAAAGCCATTTTTTCAAAATATTAAACACGGTATCATTTCTTTGTCCTTGCAATGTGAGTGGGAGTTCCACATAACTATTATTACATAGACAAGACTAGAAATCTATGATAGAAGTAAAATTTCCATGTTGATTATTTTGACTAGCCTAAAAGTAAAACACCATTTTTACAGAATCTTTTTTGCACCGACATATAGAACAGGGTTTATCAATCGCAATCACGTTTAACATGAGTCCCCATGTGCCTTACACTTAGTGTAGGACGACCTAACTAGTACTAAACTTTCTAATTTTTATCAGGACCGGTCCGGTGCAGAAAATAGCTTACCGGTCCGATCATGAATCAATCAGTCATGGCATGTCAGCATGTCGGTCGTCGTTTACATACAACTGTCAAGTTCACGCCGTACATACATTTATGTTACAAACAAGAACGCTTCAAATTCAATGTTAATTTTAATGGGTGCGGTTTGGTTTATCTCACTTTCTCTATTATCACATGATTTGGTGCACTTTCCATATTCTTAAAGCGCATAAAAGGGTAAAATCACATCTGTGGGTTTTGTGCAGACAGACTGCCGGAAGGGTACACAATTTCGTTTGTACCCGTGTTGACATTTTGCACTCGGGCATACATGACCATCGTTGCACACAGAACCTATTCTGTGCTGTGGCAGTGCAGAACGCCCGCAAAACCTCCATATTGATGGGAAAAATCATACCACAATTCAAATTCGCGTGTTCTTCAATTTATATGTTGGCAAAAATTTGTAAAAATAATATTATAGTAGGATCACTAAAAGCAATAAGGGCAAAAGAAAACACTAATTGTCTCCTTTGTCACCAGTAATTTAGCAGCCGGTACAAACAACAAGCTGAGCGCACACATGTGGTACCGAAAGCACAACCATGAGTAACGAATGTGTGATTGTTATGGACGGCAATGATCTACATTTCATCAATCAAATTGCAAAACTTAACTTACACTAAGGCGGTTCGGCCAAGAAAAAGAAATCCCAAATTTAGACGTAGCATTAGTAAAAAGCAGGGTTTACAAGCAGGGGAAAGCGAAACCCTGAGCGGAATCTTGATTGTGAAAGTCTCTGATTTTGCCCTGATACTTTTTATATGTGGTCAAGGAATATTTTCTTATTCAAACCTTATGAAGCTGAAGAATAAAATCCACACTGTATAAGGGTGTTTTAAATATTAAATATGAATAACGGCAATGCGAATAATGTATATGGACTAAGGAGATCACCCGTGTGCAAATGGCGACCCACATGTGAAGTTTGCAGTCCTGCTTTTTCTAATTTTAAACAAAAAAATTATTTATTTATTATTTGAAAAATACGCTTTTACAACAGCGGCACACGCCATTTTTAATGGCACGATGAGTTCACATAAAAGTAATATACTTACACGGAGAAAAAGTTATGGCATGTAGTTGTTTAGTTTCATATAGTTGCCGTTGAGTTGCTGTATTGAATGATGCTTGGCTACCATCGATGCTTTAGACTACAGTCGCAGCGAGACCTCTGTTGGCTGGTCAAAGGCGCTGGTGAAGCAAAGAGCTTCAAAATCTGGTGAAGCAATTAAGACGTTATCGATTGCATAAGACAGTGTTAAGTTTGCAATTAGGCCGACGATTGCAAATTTATACATATATACATGTCACGAAATCTTTGTTTCAGGCATATAATAACTCCATGGTTTCAGTTAACGATTTTGCATTTATTGTAATTATTGATGAGAAAAGAAAGCTGTTCATTATTAATCAGTGATTTTCCCCAAAGAGTTAAAACCATTTCAAATTTGCAGGAATAGCTTAAACTGGAAAGTGAATGATAAGTCTGTAGAATTCCATAAGTTAGTTTTTGCAACTGAAGAATTGACAGAAAGGAAACATAAAACGGCAGTGTTCAAAGATCGAATCTCGGTCAATCATGTGTTGTAGTACGTGTCAGTACGGACAGTAGTACGACTAAAATATCTGTTGTCCTTACTTAGCTTAGTTGTTTCTGGTCTTATCATTTACAGGGCACGTTAGGATATCTGTTAATTATGACATGCAAAAAAAAAGAATTGGACATGTATAATAAGGAACAACTCTATATGAAATTAAGTGCAACCCGATTACGCTTATTTTTTAGTCGATTGCAGCAAATATTTTGAGTGCTACTAAATAAAATGAGAGACCCAAGTTCTTGTTTCCATCATGTGAGTAAAGTCAACTTACACATTATTAGTCAGTCTTACGGATTAACTGTACATTAGTTATCATTCTGGGCTGGCTGGCCTTTTACCCTCTTACGTAAATTTCTGCGTTAATTTACCTTCTTACACATAGGTATAACACACATATTAGATCTATTAAATCGTTACTTTAACCAATGAGATTCGAACAATGACCTTCTGATTACGATACATTAGCTTCAATTGCGTGAAGAAGCTGCCGGTGTGGGATGTGGGATGTCGATTTTATTTTTAAACAAGCCCTAAATGGATTGATAAAAATGCCATAATCACAAGCTCTGGTACACAAAAGCTTAACGAATATGCCAGCCAACTTAAATGCTTATAGGGCCGTAGTTTAATCGATGAACTAAGTTTTTCGGACATACTTAGGGTTTTTTTCGGATGGATTGATGAAACAGGAAGAAGAACTTTATAGGTTATGGAGAAGAAACTAGGATTAGCGATGATAAACTAAGTTTTTAAGAAGGAATAAAAACATGTTTGTTTTTCAAATTGATAAATTGAGTTTATAGCTCAAAAGTTGAGTGCTAGTAATTCGATAAACTAAGTTTTTTGACGATAAGATTTTTTTCGGATGAAACTGAAGAACTAGTTTATGGAGAAACGTTATGTTATCGACTAAAAGTTTTCAGAGTGGAAACTATATGGATCTATAGTGGGTGTGGTGTTTTTTTTTCATTGTGTGAAGTTTGGGTTTTTTTATGCTCTGAAACAGAATAAGTAGTACACTGGAGTGGAACATAAAGTTCTAAAAAAAACGCCGCCTTGCAAATTTTAAAAAAAGAAAAAACCTAAAAAATTAAAAATTGTAAAAACAAAAAAAGAAAAAAAAAAAAATTACATGTATACTCAACAAAGCTACTCTAAGTATACTGTTGATATACATTATAAAAGTTTATAGGAATTGGGTAAATACTAAAAACACGGATCCTGCCCTCAAGCAAGATGGCGGATTCGTAATAAATGGAGAAAATAAAAGATTAAAAAAAGGATACGTCTGTTATCAAATTGTGTATGTAAAGGTTATAATGGGCCAAACGGAATTTTGTATGGATGTTTTAATAACGAAAATTCAAGGGTAACCACCCCCTTCGGGTTGTACGTGTCTTCTTTGCATAATTGAACCAAGGTTTATCCCTCGTCTTACAAGCCTTTTTTTTTGTTAAACACGGGTTACCAGGGGGGGGGTACCACCCCCTCGAGGCTTGTTAGAAAGCACCCGATGCTTATGATTTGTAACAATGGATGCATGGCTCCTTTTAATTGATACCAAAAAAGTACAACATACCTAGTATGGCGTTAGAATGACGTAATCAAGTCCGCGAGTCGGCCAAAATTGGCCATTTTCCCACGAAAATTGGCCGAAATCCAATTTTGCGCTAAAATCGAAGGGGGAATATCGGATTTTCATGCGGTTTTCAGCTCTAAATGATGGCATTGACTAGTTTAGTTGTACATAAAATAGAGTTTAGAGCCAAAGTGCTAATGATTTTCAAAAATGCACCATAAAATATTCCTTGGGTGGCAACCACCCCCCCGGGGGTAGGCCCTACCCTTCGACTTTGATGGAATACCTAACCCCGGCGCAGGTGCTACCTTCCCCATTTTGTCGGCTAAAATGACCGGAAAGGATGAGAGAACGATTAACTAGAAGCTTTTAACGAAATCTTTTAGCATTTAGCGCACCGGTGCGAAGTTCACTAGGGGGGTGGTAACCACCCTGGAAGGACGAGAGTTAATTGCATTATACAAAACATGTTGTCCCTCACACTTGCCACTGGTTCATTATGGATGGCTTCCGGCGGGGGGACTCCCACTTCGGACAGGTGACAGTAGTAAAAGTGTTAAGACCCCGGTTTAAGGACCCCCATTTTCAGCATCGTTATCACCCACTGACTCCATATTTCTCAAAATATCACCCAAAGACCCCATAACAGAAAAAAATTACTGGTCCAATGACTCATTTGGTGAGTTCTTCAGTTGTCCGTGTACTGAGACGCTATAAGACAAAAAAGAGTCATTGACTCACCCATCATCATTTCCATAATCAATGTGGACTACAAATGCAATTAGTGAGTCTTCTGCCTCACCAAAAATGATGGTCAATGGAAATCAGTTATTGGGTGACGCATTCCAAAATGAGTAAAAAATTATTCATTGACTCAGTAATTTTTCGTGCCTATTTTTTGAAAATTTACCACTGTCACTCAAAGATCCCTATTTTTTTGGGGTTGGGGGGGGTTGGGAATTCTTAAAATTTCACCCAAAGACCTCAATTTTTTAGAAAATTTTGCAAAAACCAATACCCAAGGACACATTTTGGGGGGGAAAAATTTTGCAGTTGTGTCACCGGAAAAAAGCCCAAAATGGGGAAATTGGCTGTCTCTCACCCTGGGTTTGGAAAGCAACAGCATATTGCCTTTACACCTCTTTATACATGACCATAGACTAGAGGTTTTTAAACCATGTCCATTTCATAAGTGAGTAGGCCTACCCCCCCCCCCCCCCACAGATGTCTTGAAATCATGTAAAAGTCGGATTTTCATCAAGCATTCTTTCCAATAAATTGGCTTTGTGTTATTAAAAGTGAAGGGTAGCGATAGATACGAGGCGATAACTTTAGTTTTAAAAAATCAGATAACATTTTTATTGTGTCCCCCAACTTCTCCCACAGCGTGATGATTGGTGTCCAGCAAAGAGAGAATAATAATACAAGTTCCAAAAAGACGACAAAAAATGGGCTATAAAAGAAAGACGGAAAACTCAGTTTCCCAGAGGAAGAATAGAAATTGATCGGTTAATTGTTAAACGTCGAACTGTAAGCTATTTGGAATTAGCAACATAGGACTAGAAGAAGGTCATTCGGCATTGCACCATTATTTTTTTTTTCAAAAAGTCATTGATTACGTCAAAAAAATGTACGGTTTCGCCAGCGAAGCATGGATATGTCTGCCAGAATTTTGCAACCTTTGTTAGTGTTACTACATTCATTCACTTACACAGCTAAAATAAGAGTCATGACAATCATGTAAACAAAAATGCTTGTCAACACTCGATACGGGTATGGTATGGGTACATATCGTAAATCCCTTGGCCTTCCAGGGATGAATTCAGTATTCTGCCACCACATTCTTCAACATGGCGTTTATTCCGTTGAGGCTGCCGATTCATAGGTAGCATTATTCTTTGAAATAATCGAAAACATTTTTTTTCTAATATTATAGTAGAGCCTGTCATTTGCTTTAAAATGAGGGGTCAATTACCTTTTCTAGTGTTAAAAAGTTGCCAGAGATGCAATCTGACAAATGGTCCCCTAAAAACCATGTAATTTGTACTGTTATCACATTAAATTTCTGTGACCCTTTGCCACTTCTTTGGTGCAGAATTCAGCATAGCAGGTTTTTTACTTCCATATTTCTGAAAACCGCTATACTTTATGAAAAACCGCTATACACATGTAAACCCCATACAAAGTCACCCCTAGTGGTCGAAAAAGACCCTTTACGAAACCGATATTAATGAAGTATGAACGGGAACAATGGACCAACTTATGTGCTCTTCAAAATTTGTTTTAGAATAGTAACTACAGTTTCCTAAACGTCTACAGCGACAGTAGTAAAGCCAAAGTAGCAAATCCTTTGAATAGTAACTATGTCGAATTGTTAGGGTAACACGCCGAAAAATGCAATAAAATCCTTACTCAAGGTACTGGCCAACGCTGTAGTCTAACGTTGATCAATGTGGTTGCTACACTTTCGTTTACCATCCGTGAACGCGCGGTCAAAATTTGCATTTTGAATGGTTGAGCATATGCAAATCGTATTGTTTGTTCTGTGCCGTTAAATTACATCCCGGCCGCTGGCACAACGAAGTTGCGAGCAGCGCCGCCATTGGAAATACAATTTTTTTTTCAAAACAGAAATTTGAACAATTATCAGTACACATCCTTTCTAAATTTTTTTAAATCTTACCGTAACACTCAATACTGAAAATCTGTTTACTTAAATCACTGCGTCTCGTGTACGAATGATTACACTTCTAAGGCTAGACTGCAAGCTGTGATGGTCATTGTCTTAGCACAGGGAGTTGATTGGTGACCGTTTCATGCTTCTGTCCCTTGTAGTCTGCAATATTCGCAATCACCTAAGCTCCAACTGATCATGTTGAATAACGTGAAAATTGCCATGGGGATCGGCGGCCTGTCCGCAGCCGATAGCCATATGGACCTGACCTCTATACATGTCAGTGGCATAGGCGTTTGTTTCCAGATTATACCCTCGAGAGATGTAAACACATGCCCGCTGCTGCGTAGAATCCTGGATAGAAGCCAGCGAAAATTGCCGATTTTTCCCGTCAAACGTGAGTGATCGCATTGATAGTAAGGACCGCAAATGCCTTAGTTAACATTAATCCCTATGATAATTGTTCAATTGGGCATATGTGTGGACCAAACGTCTACATGCATTATTGCTTCTGGAAATTTACATAAGAATTTGTCGCTATGGCCTACCATATTGTCCGCACCCAATTGTTAGCCCTATGGATACACCCTGGTTGACGGGTAACCGAAACTAAGTCACACCAAAATAGATTTCCAAATAAAGGTCAAAACCCTAAACCAAGTTTCCTCTTCAGCATCAAGCCAATTAAAGGTAATCCTCCATAGCACTCGGGATGAATTTAGATTCTGCACCACTTAAAATTCGGCAAGCCTTTACATGCGGTTTATCCGTTAACGCGTTGCTGAATTCCGTCGCCTGTGGCAGAATACTAACTTCTTTCCTAGCATCTCTGTACAAAGTGAAAATGTGGTCACAAAAGTAAATCATAATAAAGTGACAAAAATGCTGCCTCTAAGTGCTGGTCAGATCATGCTATCATAGGGTGGTGGCACATTTACTAAATTCTTTCCGCTTTCCATTCACCACCATGCGCCGATTTTGGCATTTTAATGAGTAGTATCTAACACACCCTCATTAATTTAACTCTAACTTCATTTTCCTATTAAAGAAAGGGACACAGATCTATGAATGGTGAAATTGCTTCGCCAAAAAATCCCCCTTTGCTCATGGGCGCAGCCATATTGAATATGACGTCTGCTTCGGCGAGAGTTGGGTTTTCCGCATGTTCCCGACATTTGAATTTCTGATTTTTTCTAACAAACAAGTCACTTACACAGTCGTAAATGGTTGAGTCTGTGTGTGTTAATTTTATTTGTTTAATGCCTTTTTCATCATCCCCACTCTTATTTACAGGGGAGATTTTTGTGCTTCATGATTTTTTGCCCTGGTCCATCCGTTTACGCGGCGATTTGAGAGAATTAAGGGGCGAATCGCCGTGTGCCCTGTCTATTTTGTGCCTTGGCCTGGCCTGCTAAAAAGTGATGTATTTCTGTGT